>MU005765.1:3682711-3703845 GCA_010093715.1 Pleomassaria siparia CBS 279.74 | reverse complement strand
AAGAAGAAGAAGAAGAAGAAGAAGAAGAAGAAGAAGAAGAAGAAGAAGAAGAAGAAGAAGAAGAAGAAGAAGAAGAAGAAGAAGAAGAAGAAGAAATTCACCCGTTTTTCACCTCGTCTGACCCCCTTGTGTGAAAGCCTTCCTTGTTCATTCAAAGTCCTCTCGAATATTTTTAGCAATGGATATATATATATATAGATAGATAGATAGACCCGCGTGCATTCTCTCAAGTACATAAGTCTGTTGTATCTATCAAGCACGTGTGTGTGTGTATGCTCTGGTTGTATCAAATGCTAGCTCGTATGAGGGAGGTTGTACGGTGTTTACCTGGCTAGCTAGCTTAGCCGAGTAAGAAGGAGTTCTTTCCTGTCCTGTTTCTCGAGGGGAGGAGGAGAAGGAGAAGGAGAAGGAGGAGGGGGGGCTGGGGTTTGAGTTGATCAATCAAGCTGTTGTTGTATGTAGAATGAATGAATGCTCTATTGTGTTAATAATCTTTTTATTTGTTTTTTTTGGAACTAGGGGGGTACCGCATCTTGGAGCTGATAAAATGGGAGGAAGGGAGGAAGGAAGCAACATGGGAAGATCGAAGGCATGTTTGTTTGCAGAGACAGATAGACGGTGTGTGATTCTGGCGTAATAGGCGGTGTGGTGGTGGACGTACGTATGTACATACACCAAATCCATGGCGGCCTATTAATTACCCCAACATTGATATAGGGCCGCTCTAACTCGATGATGACCTATAGCATACACCGAAGGAGAGAGAGAGAGAGAGAGATAGATAGAGAGAGAGAGAGTGGAGACAAGGCTATAAGGTTCCGCAAGCAGTTTGTCTGGCCTTTCCTATAAAAACCCTTTCCCCGGACTTGAAGATAGGCATTATAGCCGAATGCCATTGGTTCGAGAGAGTCCTTTACATATACCGGCCGGCCTTTTTTTTTGAGGGGTGGTCTTCTAGCGCTGGGAGGGGGGGGAGGGGGAAAGAAGGTTCTAGCGCGAGATAAGGGAGATTGATGGGCTTGTACTGTACATACATAGTAATAATAAGACCGAATTGGCTTGGACCATACCTTTTAGTTGCTTTGCAGCATGGCTTGCCCGGCAAGAGAAGGTGATGATCTGCGTTCAATGCGAGTATTTAGTCGACAACGCATTGTCGGTTGTTCGGTCCTTGTACCAGTTTACGGTGTGTGCACAGAGTTATATCTGCAGGGTCACACACACACACACACACACACACACACACACACACCGACACCGACACCGACAAGTTCCCTCTGCCATTTCTGTTTCGCCGACGCCAGAGCCCGAGATCGCGGTCAAGGGGTAAGTTAGTTAGTAGGTACATGTACATGATGTAGGACCACCAAGACTCTCTCCAAGCCAAGTTTCTTCCGCGTTTCCACCCTGTGTGCTCGATTAAACCCGACGTTGTGTTTCTGCAATCGGAAAATCCCTTGGAAGCTCGTCCATGGCAGGGGTTGTTGGGGCTTTTTGGTGATAACCGAAGAAGGATCGAATTGGTTGTATCTTATATCATCTCTCTATTATACTGGTTCAGATCAATTGGTTACCTCTATATCATCTCTATCATACTGGTTCAGATCAATTGGTTACCTCTATATCATCTCTATGCTGGTTCAGATCAATTGTTTACATCTATATCATCTCTATCATACTGGTTCAGATCAATTGGTTACCTCTATATCATCTCTATGCTGGGTCAGATCAATTGTTTACATCTATATCATCTCTATCATACTGGTTCAGATCAATTGATGATATCCAGCAGATGGACATGGCCTCTCAAGTCCATCCACGTTTTGCTCCAACGGTTCGCTATAATAATACATTACATATCAACGAGATCATCAGTTGAATAGACAGTACAAGTACAAGTACAAGTACAAGTATTATGTAAATTCGCAATTACATACATAGGGGGAAACCTCGTAAAATTCGATTTGCTTCATTTTCGTCATGGGTAGGTAGGTAGGTAGGTAGGTAGGTATGTAGGTAGGTAACGGCGGATCTGGGGGGGGGGGGGGGGGGGGGGGGGGAGGGGGGCGTCTGGAGACACGCAAATCTAACAATCTGAGATCTGGGAATAATTAATCGCCGTTTCCCAAGCGCCCGAGGGGTTGAACTTCGGAGACGGAGACGGAGACGGAGACTGGCATTGCGTTGGTCATGATGATGCCCAATCAGGTTGAAAGGAGAAGGTGCTTAATTGTTCATGGACCGGAGACGCGCGAGTCATGGGGGTCGTTGCATCTTTTCCACCTGTCGAAGATCACGCAGTCGAAACAAGCACTAATTAGGGCAAGCATCATCCAAACCTGTTGGTCCCATGTGCATGTACATGTACATATGTATACCTAGACGCCATGGTGAAGCCGCAAGAGACACCGAGCCGTGTACTTGTATGTATGTAGAGTCGTTGTAGGCTATATTACATACTGCAAGAATTTGGTTTGATCTACAAGTCCAGGATTTGGTGTTTGACTTTCCCGTCTGTAATGTATGTAATAATGCAACAACCCCAGAGAGCAAAGGTGGCGACTATCGCAGCCGCCACCGGAGTCGCACTCCGCACCATTCCATCGTATTAACCCAACCACCACTCTTTCACCCCGAACCCATCTCAATAGCATACTTTGATGTTACCTGCTGCTCTCTCCCCCGATGGAGGATCTAGAAGGACCGAAAAGCACACTGTACATGTGTAGGCAGGGAGTGAAGGTACCCTTTGTAGTGGGTAATAGACGGTAGTGTATGCAAGCAATCGACTGGTTTCGGAGACTTCCAGACCCGCGCCACGTGTGTTATTCGGTAGAGTAGCTCCCGTGGTGACGGGTGACAGGACCAAGATGCATCGTCTGGGATCAAGTTGCAGGGTCGGACCGAATACGTAACTTGTCGTGGTACGTGTGGAGTGGACGGGTGCGGACAATGGTGCGTTCGGGCCGAATGAAAAAGCATGCGGCGGTATTTTTTGTTAATTCAAGGGCACCGGTAGCGTTCAAAATATGCACGCCCGATGTTTTTCCGATTCAAAGTGCCCTGGTCCTTGACGAGTGACTTGTTGTTCGTTGCGAAGACTGTGGCTGGAGCCGTAATTATATATTTTGCAGCGGTTATAGCGTTTGAGGGGGTTTGTTACCCCTTGAAGCAAGGCAGGTTGAAAACATTTGACGAGGGAGGAGAAGTGGGGGGAGGGAGTGCAAGATGAGAGTCTCCGCACGTTTGAATGGGGTCGTCTGCTGATCCAAATAGTGTAGTAGATGAGAGTGGATATGGTGCATGTGTATCGAGCGAGAATGGTACTCTCTACTCAGACTGTGTACTGTGTAGACCTGCTGGTGTTGTATGTACACAGTAGACTTGAAGTCGCACAGGTCAGAGTCCAAAAAACACCCCACGCGGTGCAGAGCCGCATTGATCCGAGCACCCAGCCACGTGGTCCAGGCCTGCAAGAACAACGTGGACTTTTTTTTTTCTTTTTTGAAATCCGAGTTTGAGTTTGAATTTGAATTTCGGACATACGTTCATCCCTCACCGGGCACTTGCAGGCAGCCTCTACAGATTAGCGGCGGGGTCAGAGCGCTTTGCACTGTCCACTGTTCAGCACTGTTCAGCACTGCCCTGCACTGTCCTGCCTGCACTGTCCTGCCTGCACTGTCCTGCCTGCATCGTCGACCCTGTCCAAGCCAGTCAACCAAAGCCGCTTATGTACCTACAAAACCGTTGCGAGTGCTGGAACGAGCGGGAGAATTGAAATTTGATCGGGGAATGGGTGGAGTCGTTGCAGTGACAAGTTTACTACAAGTATTAGCTTTGGCTCGAGACTCGAGTTTATAATATCTCGTGTACATAACGAGGTTACTATTACCTACACTAAATTGCCAAAGGTCAGCGGATCTAACTAGATGCAGAATCACGGTCCCTGAAATGGCCCCGGTATTTGGATCTGGACAAGAGGGGGGGGGGGGGGGTTGGTATGTGCTCGCCTGACCTGCCTTATAGCGTTACCGACGGTTGGAATTCTGGGATACACCTCGTTGGATGTGGTGGAGGGAAGACCGATGAACCACCATCAACTCGGTTTCTTGTTGTATACATGTACAAAGTATTATCAACGGAGGTCTCGCTGCTGCTATTGTCGCCATCATTGTCACCATAACCATGACCGTTACCGTTACTGTACCGTTACCGTACCGTTTCGCATGGGCTTTCCTCACAGAGTCAAAGGGTTGTGTACGAAGCTGCAGGCAACGACGGCCGTGACAAGGGTATAATGGATGATACATTACAAGGTACATATGTGTACACATGTACATACTGTATGTAGGTAAGCTGCGCTTGGGGCGACTGGAGCGGATCTGCCCAAGTGGCTCGGCAACCTCTCCGAGCAGGCAAGTACCCAGACTTGCGACTTGGCAGAGTTCGTGCGTTTCGAACGTACCTACATAATACATACATACGTGACATGTCCGCTGAAAGGCTTGTGCCTGACCAAGTACACATACGTACGTAGCTATTAATCCCGTCGCAACTCTGCCCTCGACATGCCACATGTAATGTACATGGTTGTAAATATGACGTTGTGAGTAGATCATGGTTGGCGAGGGAGATCTGCGGCCTGCAGAGTGCGTATGTACATACAGTACATGTACATAGATACATGTACGGTCAAGTCAAGATGAACTGCCGCCTTCGCGTTCGCATGCGGAGAAGGCTCGAGGTGGAAGAAATTCGGGCGGGCATACATACATACATATGCAGGGTCGGACATGTTTCTAAGCTATACAAGGGGTAGTGCCATGTACAAAAGGGTAAGCGAGCAAGCATGTCCAGGTGACATGTTAAATGATTGGCTAGGTAACCTGGCTGCTCCAACGTCCGGTCATCGGCGGCATGTCACGAGGTGGTTGAAAGTTGAAAAGCCTGTAACAGAAAGGGATAGAGATGCATGCCAGATTATTACATGAAACGCTCAGTCTAGAGCATGGCAGGACGGCGGGGTCATGACGAGGTGGGTAGGTGGGTAGGTGGGTAGGTATGTACATACATACCTTTGTAAGTGTAGGCAGGTAGACGTCATTTTTGGAAATGTACCCCTTGTATTTAGTACCTCTTGGTACTGTATGTATTACATGTTATTACTGGAAAAGCTGGCCAGGTGGGTTGCGCATTTCCCGTTGCAAAGTACCGTTCGTATTCTTCGTACCGTTGGTGCCGTTCTTCCTTTGTCAGTGGTGGGCCTGCAAGAACATGTCATTCGACAATTGCATCCTGCTTCAAAAGGCAGTGCGCGTCCAATCGTGTCTTGTGTCTTGTAGCTCAACTGGGGCATCTTCCTCAAGGCCTTGTTGGGTGGACATGTGAACAAGTAGTGAATACGCAAAGTGCTCTAGGTGCCGCAGGCTAATAGACGTTGGCTGGGGCTGACAGGCGCAAAGAGGCAACCCGGCTCCAGTGTCTCGATAGGGCTCCGCAACCGAGGACCAATCCGGGAGCCAGAAAGGCGAAGCTGCAATGTGCCGAAACGGCCGAGGACACAACGTCGAGGTGACAACGTCCTGGGATCTACTGTCTATGGCGGCTGGCAATTTCAACAAGTCGTGGTCGTGAGCCTGAGCGGTGCCAGGGACGCTTGGTGTGGCATGCCAACAGCCCATTACGCATCACACCCCAATCACCGACATATGGACCGTGGGGTCCAGGCGCGCAGACGTCTAGGTACATTACTATAGTACACCTAGTACATACATACATTACACAGTACAGCTAGTACACAGGCCAGGCGGCGAGCGTCGGCTTCATCACGAGATCGGGCGGGCGAGCGAGAGAGGGCTGGTGAATTACTGTAATAATGTTAATTAATGGGAGCCTCCGAGTTTGGAGGGGTATTCGGGTCTTGACAGGGCATTCCCAGAGTTGAGGCATATGGAGCAGCGCCACGCGAGAGCAGCAGCGGACCGCCTTCTAGAAGGAATAAATTGTCTAGCCAGGCAAGGAATTGGTGTGGCACATGGCTACCTACCACGACATGTTGTGTGTGTATGTACATATGTGTATATATATATATATATGTGTGTGTGTGTGGTGTGTATGTGGTGTGTTTGTTTGTGTGTGAACTGGGAGCTTTGAGCCTCGACACTAAATTACTGTGTAGGCAGTGTTTTTATTTTTACAAAACTGCTTGTTGTTATTTACGGTTGCTAGGTATTTATTAGCTGTCAGCCTTGTTATGCAGGCATAGTCTACAGTATGTATGCACACGCACACACAAATTAGAAGCATGATGAACCTACTTACAAGTAGATGCACATACTATTACGCATGATGAACCTACTTACAAGTAGATGCACATACCATTACCCATCGAAAGCATCATGAACCTATATAGATGCACAATCAAACCAAGGCTGCAGGGCGGAACAGTCATGGTCAGTACCAGTATTGATGCCAATACAGTATCAATACAGTACCAATACAGTACCAATATTGATACCAGTACAAGTACCGGTGCCAGTAATTACTAGTGCCAGCACCAGTTCCAATATCGGAACCAGGCAATTAATTCAACCTCTTCAATCGTTCAACCGTTCAACCATTCAACCATTCAACCGTTAGTGGCCTTTTGTATTCCATCGCCACCTACAGAGTACTATCATCATCATATATTGTCCATCCACTACATTGTATTATATAAATAATATTCGATACCATGACCATGCCCAGCTCCGTCACGCTGGCTACGTTTCCATAGCTGCACACGCCTGCACACGCCTGCACACGCCCTGCTGCATACCTGCACATTCACTTCCCAAACTCGCCGACCCGTTCCACGCCCCTCGCTGATCGCCCCCGTCGTCTGCGCTGCTACTAGTGTAACAGGGATATGCCCGCCTAGCATCCGAGAGCCCAGTCCGCTCGTCCAGCGTCCAGCGTCCAACCCGTCACCGCTGGTTGCAAGTTCATTTATCCCAGTGCGCCCGGCAGGCTACGAAGGCTAGAAAGCCAATTGCCTCCCCCGAGCCTCATCGTCAATCGCCAATCATTAACAGCTAACAGCTTAACAGCCAACAGTCAACAGCCAACAACCAACAACCTACCTTTTGTAACAGACAACAGCCAAGTACAATACTCGTCGCCCGTATTCTTGCCATCCCTCACTCCATTCTTACGCCGCCCGCCAGTGCCCGCACTCGCCTCGCCTCCTCTCCCCTCCTTGCTCCATATCCCCATAACGCATCTGGTCCCGCTACCGACGCCAGCCAGAACGCCGAACCAACCTGCTGCACCTCCCCGCCGCCATCTATACCACTCCATCACCGTGAAGCTGGATTCCCAGGAGACGCCTCCTCCTCTTTGCTACTCGCCCATCACCAGCGATCGTGGGCGCGAATCTACAGCAGACACCACTCCCGTCAGCACTCCCGTCGACCCCGCCGCCTCGTCTCCCCAGTTCGGCCGCAAAAAAGACAGCCAGCTCTACTTTTCCTGGCACCGAAAGCCGCACGAGCTCGGGGCCTCCTCCCGAAACTCGTTGTCTGAATCCGATATCCTGTTCGAAGACGCGGGCGACTGCAGCTTTCCCCTCTTCCCAGAGAGCCCGCCGCCGCCGCCGCCGCCACCGCAGCAGCAGCAGCAGCAGCAGCAGCAGCGCTCGTTGCAAGACATGGCACAGACGGCCACGCCTATCGATATCACCTCGCCCCCGCGCTTCAACTCGACCTCGCCGCAAAACCAGACGTCAAATCTCACCTTTGCCCTCCGCGAGGCGGGTGCCACTCGTGACCTCAGTTTTACCCCCGGTCAGACGAATGGAAGTAATAATACCACGGATTCCCGCGATGCCCGACCCAGCATCGTCGGACGCCACGACTCCATCAGCAATGGCCTCGGCTCCTCCTTCTACGGCAGCGGCGCGCGTCCCATTTCCATGAAGGATCGCCCACGGCGAGAGAGCAACAACATGGGCAGCTTCGCCGGCGGCATGAGCTGGGGTGGCGTCTCTGTAGGATCTTGGATTCGCGACGAGTAAGTATTACCAACCACCACCAACCCTCACAAAACCGTCCATGATTAAGCACATGTTGCCAAGTCATCTCAATTGTCAGCGATGCAGCCAGACGGACACGTGCTAACTCGGCAACAGTATCATGATGACGGGAACTTCGCCCGCTGCCTTCATTGGAGCTGGCTCGCCATCCTACCACTCGTCCTCATACCTGCCTAAAATGGAAGCCGCCTTCATGAAGGACTTCACCTGCTGCGGCTTCACCCTCGCCTCGCTGCACGATCTCCTCCAACATTTCGAGGAGACACACGCCGCTCCCTCCGCGTCACGCCCGTCACAGTCAACACAGGGTGGTGGTCTGCCCCAACAACAGTCAGGTGTCGCACCCCCAGCCGTGACACCTGGCCACACCCAGAACCACATCAATGCACAGGGAGAGCCCGCTACCAACACACAGCACGGCTTCCACCCGAGATCCAACTCGGCCAACGGCTACCGCGGACAGCGACTGGGCTCGGATGGTTTTAGTCGAACGAACCTCTCGACTGTGCAGGACATGGATACACTCGAGGGCATGGATATGGACATGGATGGCATCGGCGAGAACCTACCACCAATCGAAGAAGCCCTCTCGCCCTTCCCCTCGCAGCAGACCCAATTCAACCAAAACCAGAGCCAGCTTCCATCTCTCAACATTAATCTCGCCAACACAATGCAACACCAGGGACTTCGAAATTCCGACTCAACCACCCCGTCCGCCTCACAGCAGTTCAACCTGCAAAATAACCCCACAGTCTCCTCGGTGAATACCCCGACGCTCGGAACGATGCCTCTACATAATATCCAGAGCAGGAGCTCTCCCGATTCATCGCACCCGGGCACCCCTGCGGAGCTTGACATGGACTTTTCAAACTTCAACCCGGCCATGCTCAGCGCGGGCATGAGTATGCAGGCCATGGACATGAACTATGGTGGCAACGTGAACTTCCAGACGGGAATGCCCGGTTATGACGGCACCATTGATCAGCCTGGAAAGCGTCTGTTCAGCAAGCAAGGCGCTAATACCACTCAACAACAAATCCAGTCCGCTTTCAGAAACTACCAACTCGGCGGGGGTGACCAGAGCGAGCTTGCGAAGCGGTTGCGCGAACAGCAGATCATGTCTGGTGCAAACATACCGCAGATGCCATTTGCCGAGGAAGTGAAGCCATTCAGGTGTCCCGTCATCGGTTGCGAAAAGGCGTACAAGAACCAAAACGGTCTCAAGTACCACAAACAGGTATGTCCATTGCATCAAAGCAATACACTCCAACATGCACTAACACGGCAGCAGCACGGACATCAGAATCAGCAGCTCAAAGAAAATGACGATGGCACCTTCTCCATAGTCGACCCCCTGACCTCGATACCCTATCCCGGCACCATCGGCATGGAGAAGGAGAAGCCATATCGCTGTGAAGTGTGCGGAAAGCGCTACAAGAACCTGAACGGCCTCAAGTACCATCGAGCCCACGCCCCGCATTGCAACCCAGAACTCAAACTCAACCAGCTTGGACTCACTAATAACCTCCAAGGCATCAACGCAAGCGCAAATGTTGCAGGCGCCGGCATGGCCATGGATTCGTCAATGTTCTGAGGGCTGGTCGACAGCTGGCCATCGCCATTGGCTACACCATAGATTCATCACTTCCCCAAGACGGGCAATACACTTTAATACTGCAATATCAAATACCACGGCGTTTCCTGAAACTTCGTTTTTTCTCTATAAGGCTCATGCGGCCTGGATTCCCCCCAGCGGCGTACCGGCTTCCTATACACAAAAGTTATGATTACCGGCATCATATCCTGCATTTGGCTTTGGCGCTCTTTGGTATTCACGATTCATTTCCTATACCACGAACTCGTCGACCTGGTTCCACGTATATGGTGCTATCTGCACTATCCCCTTCCTGTACATCCCTTGAGGTGCATCTTCTTTGAGCAGCTTTGCGCTGGTATGACGATTTGATGTGCATTAGAGAGGTGTTTGAGCGGATGTCATATTTTTTCCCCTCGCTGCTAAGATGGTGGTGGGACTTTTTCCTTTCCTTGCTGCACATTTTGTTTGGTGGACAGCTGCATTCGGTAGACATGGGATCTGGGGTATGGCGTTTAGTAAGAACTCAGAGTTCTGGACTTGCAATTTGGAGGCACTTATCGGTCCCTTGCGCTTAGGGGGTACACATTGATGTTTTTCTTAACCGCTTGGGCCCTGGCCTTCTGCCACGGTTGGTTACCACCTAGATGTTGTGTTTTTCATGGCATGTCATTATAAAAGATTAGGTTCGCCTTTGTCCATATACTAATCCGTTTACTACTCTCCACATGACGAAAAGTGCTCCTCTGTACCATGGTAGGTATTTTTCTTGATACTATTACCTGCTCTAATTGTGTGTTGTTAGCACCGTAATTGTTTGTTATCGACGTCACCTACCCGCAGGTTTCAAATGTGTCCCCCTCCCAGTTGGGCCTTAGTCCTCAAAGGGTATTCATAACGATGGGTATCAATTCGATCCTACCGCCGGAAATAACTCCACCGTGTCCTTGCAACAGCCAACCGCACTAACACTGTGATGAAAACTTAGTCTCCTCCCTACTCCCGTCAAAGACCACTGATCGCTGTCGCGGTCAAGCTCTCACGCTCTCCAGCTTGGCTTTTCCGGGCCATCCTTGCATCCACCTGACAGCTTCCCCAAAAGAGGGAGGAGCTCGCTTCAAAGCCATGTTTTGGGCATGTTTCCCATGCACCTGCTACCACCGCGAGCCATGTTTCAGAAGCAACTTGGGAGGGCCCCGAGTGAGCGCTCAGGCATATTTGAATTGCTACCTTTTTGTATGTACCGTAGAGTTTGGCACCGAATGTCCAAGGGTAGGTATGTCGTGTAGCACTGTAGATTGAAGCGTGTGATGGCGTTGGGTAATTTAGCGGATGAACCGGAGGCACGATGTCTTAAGAGAACATTTCAAAGGCTTTGCGATTGATGAGCATCTGCAAACTACTACATAATGTAACGTACATACGTATGTATGGTTTGCCGCGCTTTGCCGTAATCTACCTACCGGCGGTGAGGATGAATCGATTTAATTATAATAACTAATATCTATCTCCTCTGTAAAGGGAGGGGGGGGGGGAAAAAAACATGGTAGGGCTTGGCATTGGTCGAGCTCGGAGCGCGCGGAGGGGAGGGGGTGGATGGGGCCCGGGGGTGGATGGATGGGAGAGGGATGATATTATGTGGAGAGTGGTGGGCGCGCTTCGGATGGGTCTCGGAGGTGGGATGGGGGGATTCCAGATGTTTGATTGGCGCGGAAGGACGACCGGGGCGGAAGTCGGTGACGGAACGTCATGTGTGTGAAAGAAAGACGCCGGGAAAGGCTGGGCAGGGAGGCCAAAAAAACAACCAAAAAGGGGGTGGATGGATAACTTCGGAGGCTTTTGGTTCATCATCTACTATTGTATTAGTGGGAATATTCAAGGATACAGTAGGTGGAAAAACATGTGTTTAAAATGATAACAATTACACTTTTGTCACTTTTGTCACTTTTGTCTTTTTTGTCTTTTTTGTCTTTTTTGTCTTTTTTGTTTTTTTTGTCTTTTTTGTCTTTTGTCTTTTGTCTTTTGACCTTCGTTTTCGCTTTCGCTTTCTCGTCCTCGTCTCCTTGAGACGAACTTTTTTTTTCTTTCCTTCTTTCTTCATTGGAGAATCATCCGTAATATGCAAGCAAATGTTTATTTTTCATCATCACGGCCCGAGAACATAGTTTTTGTATATGCAATGTACATACATATTCAAACATCAAGCACACACATATTTAAACGCTCCCGAGTCCCGAGGGCACATGTCCAATTGAATCCAAACACACAAAACCAACCGGCTGTACTTTGTGTAACGGGTTTCAAACTATCTTATCCTATTATTATTATCATTATTATTATTATTATTTACTTTCGCGGCTTATCCATGACTAACTAACTAACTACATACCATCAATCCTTCTCTTTCTCTCTCTTTCTCCTTCTCCTTCTCCTTTTCCTTCTCTCTTTGCGTCTCTCTCTTTGCGTCTCTGCGTCTCTATCACGTGTCATCTCAAAGGCATCGCACCTCTATAGATGATGATTCCATGTCTATAACTTATCCGTGTTAATCTTTTTGCGGGGCTCCTCGACGAGGTTTGCAACTATGTATTAGTTGTTTACCTCGGAACGAACGCTGTTGTATACATACTCGCACCGCCACATCTTCTAACCTCAACCTCAACCTCAACTTCAACTTCAACTTCAACGTCAAACGAACAAACTATTGTTAATTCTCAGATCTATATCGTCTGACAGTTTCTCCCCTGCGTATGATAATTATTATATTGGACCGTGGCTATAATACCCCGTACCCCATGCTCTGCCCGTCGCCTTGGACTACAAAAGGAGAATGTTGTAACAATACGGACTGTTCTTTCATCTTGGAAGAACTGCTAGTGGGGTTCTATGATGCGCTTGAGGAGAGATAGTAGGAAGTCATCAAAGAAGAGAGAGAGAGAGATAGAGAAAGAGGAGAAGTTGGGTGTGTTCAAGGGTGTGTGTGTGTTGTGGGGGGGGGGGGGGGGGGGGGGGGGGGTTGTTCTCGGATACACACATAGAAACACCCGTTGCCGAATAATTATGTTTCTCGATGCAAACAATATCTTCTCCAATCCTCCAATCCTCCATTTTCATTTTCATTTTATTTGTCCGTCGTGGCTTGCCGACCTCCTAATATTATTCCATCTCATCTCTATTACTCATTAATTATTGCCACAGTTCCTTGTGCCGAATTCATGCTTGTACTGTACCTCGGTGTTTCCATCGTTCTATGGCGCACAGAGCCCCCCCCCCAATCCAATTCCTGCACTTCACTTCACACACAAAGGTCCCCCCCGAGTCCGCCCTCGGTGTATGCCGCATCTGATATACGTTTCTCGGCGCAGAACTACTTACAATGGTCGTGTCAATTGCGATATACCAAAGCGCCTCACCTAGAAGCCATTCACCTGGACCCTGGGTATGTGCCCATGGACTCCAAGCGGTTGCCCCTTACTACGGTATATGTGCAGACACATCTGCTCGAGGGCTTGAGGCTTGAGGTGCGGTGCAAGAGGAGGTGAAAAGGGGGGAAGAAGATCGATGCGTTTGATATGGTATGAATCATGGGAACGAGGAGACCTTGATGGCGGGTAGCGAGAAGTGGTCTACATTTTCGATTATGTCGTATCGCCCCAGACTGAGGGGATCCTGGGTGACTATCCGTGAGCCTGGGAAAGATGGCGAGGAAGGGGGAGGCGAGCAAGTACTGGCCACAGAGTATGAAGCCTTGGAGCGCCGGGGCCTGAATAAGAGATGCCGAGTTGGGAATATCAAAATCGTTGACGTGGAAACTTTGGCCCGTATTCGGGGGTATCGAATTGAGATGGAAGAGCTGGTGGTTGAAAAGTTTCGGTTTCGTATCGACTGCCATTCGAATTCGCGTTACAGGCCAAATGAACCGAGTTCAATTTGCAACCCTCTCTTTCCTGTATTTGTCAATTGCAGATTTACAGAACAGACGTGTGCATATCTAGCTCACACTTTCAGTACTGTTGCCTTTGTTTACCATGCTTGAACCTTCTGACCAATTATCGAGGCTACCATGGTACGAGTTGTTGTTGTTGTTGTTGTTGGTGGTAGTGGTGGAGGTTCAGTCTTTCACCTGCGTCTCCACCACCACCTGGCAACCACCGTTACCGTACCAAACTCTTTACCGCTTTTCACACACCCTCATTTGCTGCCCCTCGTTGCCATTATTGTTTCCGCCGCGCTAAATTTCTCAACACCTTGGTTCCCGCCTCCACTCTTGCTTCCGCCCACACCCACAACAAACATCGCGTCCTGCTCGAGCACTCACCCACAGCCTTTTTTCCCCTTGGCCTCGCTCTACTCTGCAGCACGCCCGATTCTCATCTCTTTTTACCCCAGACTTTGGAATTTCAAGTACTGCCCCTCTTCACAGTCGTCTTGATTAGCCCGCCGAAAACACAACTCTCATACAGCTCAGAGCTCTCATTCATACAGACAGACATCGAACTCCACCGAACAAGAGTCCTCTTGGATACGTTTACCCACTTCACACCATTCACCACTATCTCGCCCCTCGAAGCAACATCAACAAATACAATACCCCGCACACACTCCAGCAGACAGCATTCGGCATTTAACCTTTGACGCTGCTCTCGTTCATAATACGGATATCGACCTGTACCGAGAAAAGGCACTCTCGAAGACAGACAGCTCTTAGTGTTCGCACCATTCACCAGCCTTTCGTCTTTCAGCGCGACACAAGGAAACTCTGAACATCGCATATATACTTCTACCCGAAAATTCTCGTCATTCTATCCCAACTTCGACAAAACTTCAATCCGTACGAATACCGATTTGTATCGGGCAAAGATCATCTCGGACACAGCTCTGTTGCTCACAACATTGACCAACCGCTCGCCTTCCAGCGTAAAGCCAGCAGACAGTATACCCTGCACATGTTCCCCGGACACCTCTCGCCATAATACTCCCTGGATAACTGTCATTTACACAGACATCGACCCACACCGAGCAACTGCCCGCTGGCCTTCAGCAAATCGAAACACTACAAACAGCTCTCCACTACACTATGCCAGTCTCCTACAGCCCGTTCTCTATGGAGAGCAGCTCTGACATGTGCTACTCGTCCGAACCAACCAAGCGCTCTTTGACACAGATCTCCCATCTCGACCCTTCATCTTATCGTCCTCAAGCTCGTCCCACAAGTTCGTCTATCGCTTCTTACGACATCCCATGGACCGGCCACCTCATCAAGCGCGACATCAAAGTCCTCGCAAAGAAGGTCGCAGCTAAGACCAAGTCAAAGGTCAAGAAGCTGTTCAGTAAGTCGACCCTGTGTACCAAGAGCGCTGGCGATGGCTTTTACTATTCCGATGGCTCCTGGGATCGCGTCCTCCTACCACCTGATGATCCTGATAGCCCGAGCCGCCGAGCATATAAGGAAAAGGTAGCAGTGCCAGACATGCCCAAGATTTCACGAGAAGCCGATCCATCAGTAGTGACTCTTTCCCCACCCGAAGCAGTCACACGACACGATCAACCTTGCGGCATATTTGACATCGAATTCGCCAAGGAGTTTGCAGACTCCGAGTCCATCGAATCAACTCCCGCATCAACTCCTGCATCAACTCCCACAGACTTCGAGTCTATCAAGGGGATTAGAGACTCCGAGTTCATCGCATCAGCTCTCGCATCAACTCCCGAAGACACGGAAAACCTCTACAAAATCATAAGCGTCGATGTGAAGAGATACTGGGACCACCGACCGAAAGACCTTGAAGGCGAAGAGCGATGGCTGGTCCGCGGCCTTGCCGTCTTCATGAACCTCGCAGTCTTGAATTGTCCTTCGAATCCGGTGTACGCCGATGTTGAGTTCAACCACCAGTTACAGCTGATCAATGTATTGCGTAAGTACTTTACCCCTGCATCATTTTTCGATCAACACTAAACTCAATCGTCTAGTTCATACAACACTTCGCGATCTCAAGGCCATCATACCGCACAGACCCTGCGCTACCGCAAAGGCCAGCAAGGTGCCCGTAGAGCTGTTCGAGGGAGAAGGCCTGAAGCACTTCCGAATCGATTCACTCATGCCCGAAGGACCTGGATCCTCTTGCCCGGATACACAAGTCGGGGAGGGAATTGAAGGGGATGGCCCCCCATCCGCAGAACACCTTTGGTATAGCCTCATGGTGGCCTGCGGGGAGCGATCGAACACCTTTCACATAGTTGAGGGTATCCTGAAGCAGGTAGATCCTGAGATGGATGTTCGATCGTTCCTCCTGCGGATGGGGGATCCGGCGCAGATGGTGGGTACGGAAGAACAGGCGGAGCTGAGGAACAAACTGCGGAATATTTTCTTCCCCGAGTTCGATACTCTTTGTTAGGCTTTCTGAGCTTGTGCTTTTGGAGCTGATGTCTTTTTTTTTGGTTTCTGTATAATTAATTTGTATAGATATGGTATAATTGTATAGATGGACCGATTATAAGACGATTTTTTTTCCTCCCTTTTTTCCTTTTCTTGCCACCATGTAAGTAAGTAAGTAAGTACTTTGGTCAGGCGCCGGAAAAGCTGTTCATGTTTGATGCCAAGGATCTGTTTTCCGTCCAGTGGAGTCGATTAATACGAAATGCGGCAAGCGGCACACGGCACCACGGCACGCCCAACATAGATGTACCGTGGGGCATTGAAAAACTCCCACTCTTTTCTCGCCCGCTCTTTTCCCGCTCTTTTCCCCCATTCCTGTGTCCTCTTTCCCCTGTTCATCGACGCATGGAGTGTTACGGTAGCCTACTAGCCCTCAACTATCAATTAGTTTCGAGCACGCTTTGGGGACAGGAGTGGGTTCATCTTCGCTGTTACACATAGTCTTTTTACATATCCATTATCTCAAATACTGTGTCAACCCTTTTCTCCATCTCGAATGACCCACGAGCAAAATGGCAGCAAGCCAGGACTCACCCGAAGCGAAAGCCATATCTCAAGGGTGAACACGTTCCCCTCTGTCGAATTTTCAATTCCCTCATCAGTTACCCCACATAACGTCGTTTCGAAATGCAGTTCGCACCCAAATCCCTGCGGAGATTGCCCGGCAGAAATGCATCCACAAACGAATGAGAAGATCGCCGGAGCTACTGGCGATGAAGAAGCGCAGTCACGTGTTGACTCCAACGGAGAGGCAGAGTATCCCGAGGGAGGCCTGAAAGCATGGCTTGTTGTCCTAGGATCATTCTTTGGGACCATTGTGTCCTTGGGAATGATGAATACCGTGGGTATCTTTCAGAACTACATCAGTCAACACCAGTTGAAAGACTACAATGAGAGCACTGTTGGCTGGATCTTCGGGGTCTACGTGTTCCTCTCGTTCTTCTGCGGCCTGCAGATCGGACCCATATTCGATGCACACGGCCCACGATTATTGATCATCGCTGGTAGCATCTTGACATCTGCTAGCATGCTATTGCTTGGCGTTTGTACGCGTAAGTCTCACCACTGGCCAGACATGGAATCTTTACGCTGACTTGCAACAGAGTATTGGCATTTTATGCTCGTGTTCGGCGTTGTTGGTGGGTTGGGAACATCTCTCCTCTTCACACCGGCCTTTGGGGCTGTATCGCACTTCTTCTTCTTGAAGCGCGGAAATGCAACCGGCGTTGCAGCCGCGGGCGGATCAATCGGTGGCGTCGTCTTCCCCCTCATGCTGCAAAAGCTATTCCCCATGGTTGGCTTTGCATGGGCTACTCGTATCATGGGGTTCGTCTTCATCTTCTGTTGCATGGTAGCAATCTGTCTGATTCGCTCGCGGTTACCCCCGAAGGAAGGACAGTCGGTCATGCCCGATTTGCGCATCTTCAGAGACCGCTCGTACCTCCTCTTGACGGTGGGTATGTACTTCATGGAATGGGGTCTCTTCGTACCAATCACGTACCTGACGTCTTTCGCCACGTCGACGGGCGCTATTTCTCCCGCTTTCTCCTACCAGCTCGTCGCCATCATGAACGCGGGATCTTGCCTTGGGCGTTGGGCTCCCGGGCACTTTGCCGATAGATTTGGTCGTTTCAACAGTATGATTGCAGCTCTCGCATTATGCACGGCAACAACATTCACACTCTGGCTCCCCGCATCTGTCCTCACTCCATCAACACCACAGGAAGCGACAACCATCAAGGCACTCACCATTGTATACACCATCATCTTTGGTTTCGCATCCGGCTCTAACATTTCGCTGACGCCGGTCTGCATCGGGCAGCTGTGCGAAACCAATGAATATGGCAGATACTACGCTACATGCTACACGGTCGTGTCGTTTGGCACGCTGACTGGCATTCCGATAGCCGGGAGTTTAAGTCAAGCTACGGGCGGACACTATTATGGTGTTGTGGTTTGGACGGGTTTGTGCTATGTGGTTAGTCTGGGTTGTTTCATCGCGAGTCGAGCTCATAGGGTGGGATTTGAACTGGCGGTGAAGTTTTAGGAATCACGTGGGTTGATGTGTGTACGACCAGGAGGGAATGGATGACGCGCATCGTGATACGGTACGGTGCGCCGGGGGGAGGGTCTTGGATGTTGTTTACCTCGTGAACGTGGGATTTGGGTGGAGTGATGTCGCTAAAGTTTTGCGCGATTCCAAATTGAGTTTCGAGGATACAATAATCATGGCTGGCTCTTTTTAGTCGTTCTTAAGGTCGGCGTTTATTAGTATTAGAGCATATCTTCTTGCAGTAAGCTAGCAATCAAAACTGGTCATCGTTTGCTTATTATCAATAATACACCAATCTGCTTTCACAAGGCGATTTGCCGTGCTCCTCCTGACTGAGGTTATTTACCATCTCATCTTCGATCGGCCTCTCGAAAAAAACTGCCTTGAATTTTCCTGTCCAATGTGACATTGGATACCCGATAAGTGAAGTAATTAGTTACAATGAAATATGTAGGTCTAAGAGGTTCAAACGCAGGGGCAACAAAATTCGCGAACTCGTGACGAGGTTTGGCGCCATTCACGTGATCTCAGCGCTAATCTATTGGGATTCCAAGAACATTCTACCGAGCGCTGACTCCCTTTTTCTTTTCGCTCCACCAACATTTTCAGCTTCGACGCCTCAATTTCCTCAATCGTCGCCCAAACCGTTCGAGGGCGCCATGACAGCCGTCAACTGCTTTTATTAGCCCACAAGCGTCCCGAGCTATAGAGTGATAGGGCTGTTGGCTCCCCCCTGGCATGAGAGTCAGGGTGTTGCGTCAAGGTTCTTCTGGAATGGTTGGGTTGGGGCGTGGCGGAACGCATGTGTACTGTACTGTACATACATAGCATGCGCCCTGGCTACGGCGACGGACGCTTTATTAGGCTATTATAGGGGAGCAGAAGGTGACAAAGACCGTGTCCGGGAATATGAATGGAGCGCGTTCGCGGGACCACACGTGCCTTGATTTTTTTTCCAAGGTTGTGTTTACATTTGCATGCACGACCGATGGAATGGTTTGAGCAACCGCTTCTGCTGCGTCGTTTGTCAATCTCCACGATTTGGCTTGCTAGTTCTCTCTAGCTGAAGCGTTTGTGTTACGGTTTTTGTATCTTTTGTCTTTTGTCTTTTGTCTTTTGTTCTCCTGTCGGTTTCTTTTTCCCGTTTCCCTTTTTTGATATTGCGATCATCTCCCCATCTTCTTGTCCCTTTCTTGTCCCTTTCTCGTTCCTTTCTCGTTCCTTTCTCGTCTCTTTGTGGTTCATTGTCCGTACCTTACCATCTCCTTACCACCTTTTCACATATCCTCCGGCGTACCTTACAATATACAATTGCAAAATGAAGTCCCTTTCCTGCATGTCTCTCCCCAGATACTCCGAGGATATGCCCCCGTCATATCGGATGGACGACGATATAGTCTACAACATGGACACCGGGGTCACCATGCTGGGTCACAAACGTTCGAGGATGCATACTATGCTCGAGGTGCTGAGATGCGAGTTGGCGAAGCCTAGAAAGACACAAGGAAAGAATGGATTGCAGCCGTGCAAAGGCTGGACACCAATATACTACGCCGCATATCACAATCGCGAGGCCGCGCTTCTGCACTTCTTAAGAGAAGGCCAGTCACCAGACGATATCACTGGAACAGGCCAACCACCCCTCTGTATAGCAGTCCAAGCAGGTCATCTAAAGGCCGTGAGGATCTTGTGCGAAGCTGGCGCCGATATCAAAGCGCCCATGAAACCGAACGGCGAAACTGCACTACATCTCGCCATCAAAGCCGGACGAACCGACTTGATCGACATTCTTCTACCTCTGGAACCAAACCTCGCAGCACGAACAACACACACGGGCGAAACACCTCTCCACTACGCAGCAGCAAAAGCGGGATGTCTGGCCACCGTCGTCTCCCTTCTCAAACTAGGAGCCGTATACGACGAGCCCAACTACAAAGGCTGCAGTCCAGCCGAAGTCGCACTCCAAGCGCATAACATATATGCCGCCGTCGCCATAATCAATGCTGCGCGGGGAAAGCGAAGTAAACTGGTCAAGGAGAAGGAGAAGCTCTTCCGACATGTCGAGAAAGCGAAAAATCGATTTTGGATAAACGACTTGATCGCGGACATCTTTAGCGCGAGCTGCGGCCCCGACTCCACTGTAATCGTCGGGGCAATCAACAAGGACGATGCAGGTCTGGTGGATGTGTTCTTCAGAAAAGGCACGGACCCAAATCGAGATACTATGACTAGGATACAGCCTGTTGACAGCGATTAATTGCCTCGGGGCGCACATCGTGCACTGGTTTCCCAATCACGGTGTGGATGTTACAGTTCGGGACGCAGAAGGATCCACGGCTCTTCAGGCTGTTCTTGAGAGTCCTCACGCAATGGTGGACCCTAGTCTATGTCTGGCGAGGGTCGCCTAACATCTTCTTCAGTATGGACCAAACCCTCGCTCGAATCCGAACCCAAACGTGCAATCAGTGTCCAGATCTCGTGCCGTACGGGGAGTCATGATGTACACGCCTCCATGCCCGAAGCCCTTCCAGACCACATTCTCGCCGTCTTCCTCGCCGCCATTGCCTGTCTCAACTCCAAACGCCGACTCCAGCTTCACATTCCACTCTTGCTGTTGGCAAGCCATTGCCGATGATCAATAGCGGTGTCGGATACACGAATAGAGAAGGGACGACCCATAAAGAACTGCCTCGAACAGGAACAATACACTTTTTCGGAAACGAGAATAGCGCGAGCGAGACACTGAATTGTTCCTTTTTGTTTCCCTGATATTATTATTATTATACCCCCCGTCCCCCCTCCCTTTGGTCTGTTGACTTGGGTTGCGCATACCTATTCGTCTGTCACTTTGCGTATACCTACCTACCTACCTCCATTGCGTTCATTTCATTGCGAAGCGATCGCTTTTTCTTTCGTCATCTAACGCATCTGTACGATATCACTATATGTCTCCCTCTTCTAATGTCTCCTTCCTCTAATG
>MU005765.1:3590863-3681794 GCA_010093715.1 Pleomassaria siparia CBS 279.74 | reverse complement strand
GGGGGGGGGGGGGGCATTTGAGCTAACAATTGATGATGACTTGAACTTGGAATTGAAAATTGAAATTGGAATTGGAAAGAAGAAAAGAAAAAAAAAAAGGAGATTGAATTTGGAGCGTCATCGCGAACACAGGTAATAGTCAACAACAATAACAACAACAAAAAACTTCGTTCGTTCGTTGTTGTGTTGACATGGATTCGAAACATTCGAGATAAATTGAAGAAAGAAAAAAAAAGCCAAAATCGACTCGTGCCGCTAATTAATTAATTGGTTTTCTAGCCTTTATTCCCTGGTAATTAGCGTGGAGCAGGTTTTGTGGAGCGTTTGAATTCTTCCCAGGTATGTATGTATATATGTATGTACAAAGGTACCCATTGTATGTATGTAGCAGGGCAGGGCAGGGCAGGGCAGGGCATTGTTGTAACATGCACGTCATGTGGATCCTCGGCGCTAATGATGTGCATCTCCGTCATCGACGACATTCGACGGTTTTCCCTATGCAGTAAGTCGAAGGTGGGGGGGGGGGGGAATTGGAGCAGGAGGAGGAGGAGAACAGAACAGAACAGCGACAGAATAGGACCGATTCTTTTTGTGAGAGATGGATAGAATTTTTCTTCTTCTTATCAGATTGAAGGCCATGCCATGCCGCAGACGCATGGGGTATAATTCGTCAGTAGCTAAATGGTAATTATTCAAGTCGTCAAACGCAAGCTATGATACACCAAGAACTCACAAAAACCGTCGTAGATGAAGGGGTGTATCGGGAGGATACCCTCGCATACCTGCTATACCTAGCATTTCCCTAACCCAAAAAGCCGATCAAAGTCTCTAACATCTCGCGCTCGGCTGGCCCAACTTCTAGCAAACCGTCTAGCTGCGCTTGTAGCGTCCGCTTCAGATCGGCGAGCCTTTCGTCTCTCTCCGCCAAAACATTGACGATGGCTTTCTTCGCCCCATCATCCTCCGCTATGAGCCATGCCAGTATCGCGTCAATGCGTTCCAGGCAGTATAGTCCTTCATCGAGTCTTGCAGGTGTATTCTCGAGCTCAATCTCCGCTTGCTCTTCTTTCGACAGACCCCTTTTCTTATTGTTCAGCTTCGCATCGAATGCTGTCACGCGGGTTGCATATTCCCGGCGTAGTGTCACCAGTTTCTTGATTTTTTCGTATTCCTTTTCAAAGAATTTCGCCAGGACTCTGAAGCGTGCATCTGAGTTTCCGGGCAACGACCGCAGAAGTGAGGCAAAAACGCCGAGGATGTGTTCGGTCGATTCGGGATCGTGCTTCCTGGTCTTCATGAATGTGCTGAAGAGCGGTTTCAGGCCTCTTGATTCCACAAACCTCTCGCACACTACGGCGGCCGGGTTAAGGCTGACCTCCTCCACAGCCTTTTTGCCCTTGTCTTTCGAAATCGAATTTCCATTGGTTTGCGTGCCATCGGCAGGCGGATAATCTATGTATCCGCAAGCATGATCCAACACCTTGAGTGCCCGGCTCTTGCTTGTCTTTGCGTCCCGCACCATGAGGAGGCAGAGTTCAACACCCTCTGCCTCAATAAACTTCAGCTTGCCCTCTGGTACATCCACCAAGGATGTCAAGCACCCGAACAAGTTCTCCATATACTCCTCCTCCTCGCTCTCCTTTTGCGGATCGGCTTTCCGATATGGCGCGAGATTCGTGAGAAGTATTTCGCAGCCGTTTGCATCGATGACCCGTCGGCGGTTGGGTGTTGAAGATTGTGTGAGGATGGAGAGGATTTCGGAGGCGTACTGTTTGTTTTGTGTCGTCGACTTCTCTGCTCTTTGAATGCGGTCGAGGAGCCATGTGAGAAGGGTGGACTCTTTGCCTATTAGATCAGTATTTGTGGGTTGTGAGAGGAGGTTCTCTATCACGCTCAGGGAGTGGTAGACGCCCGACCTGTCCGCCTCGACGCTTTCATCGAAGCGCGCGAAGTTAGAGATTAGCAGGCTCAAAAGGTCCGCCTCCAGAAACGTGTTTACGAGGGAATCCCATTGCCCCTGCTCTGCGACTACGTCCTCGTCTGTGAGTTCGGAAATGATCTCGATAGCACCGATGGCTATATCTGTGTTATCGTGCGCCAGTAGACCAACCAAGCTGGCTGAGGCGCTACTGCTCGCAAATTCCTCGTACAGCTCCGAGTGCTCCGCGAGTGTGCTGAAGAACTTGATGCTCTCATCCAGGTCTGCCTCTGAGGCCATGAATTTTGTGGGATCGTTTTCGTGTTTCGCGCGCAGTGTTGCGTTTTTGGTCATCTTCTTCTCGAAGTTGATGGACAATTTTCGAAGCCATGCGCTGTCATATTTTTCGTCTGCGATTGCCTCTTCCCCGTCTTTGCCATCCAGATAGTCGATAGCATCCTTTGCGTCCTCATCCAGACCCCCGCCGAAGAAGCGGCCCTCCTCGTCGTCCCCGGGCTCCTCGTCTAGATCGGGTGGAAGTGATGGACCAGCCTCGTCGTCGTCATTCTCTTCGTCAGCCACGGAGGCATGGGTGGACTGCTTGACGTCGCTGTTGGAGTTGACCTTTACTGACTTCCAGGCCTGTGTTGGATCGAGCTCTGAGGGATTCTCGAATTTCCGCTTTGTCGGTGCGGCGGGTCGCTTGAATATATCGTCTATGCTCGTCATTGTGAGTCGGCGACGATGAGAGGAGGTAGAATAAGAGAGATGGCAGGGAAAGTGTGTCGAGAGCGCAAGTCGCGTTGGCGTCCATGCACAAGTTCGCGTCAAGTCGAGCTGGCAAAACTCCGGGAATAAAAGCAAAAGTGGCTCTAGTCTGTATCCGACCATGACGTCCCACGGCTTCACTCACCAAACACGAAACGGCAATAAATAACCTGTACTCGCGAACGGCATGGAGGTAAATGAACCAGCAGATTTTTGTGTAGCTTAGTATTGTCCAAATCGACGTTCATGTACTATGATACCAGCTCGAGATAATATCTTCAACCCGGTACCTCCAACGTATTTTAACCTTTGCTTGGATTCCTCCGTTAATAGCGCAACTCAAATTCAGAACATGCGCTTTCTAACTTCACAATCGGGGCAAAAAAAGAGAAAGGAAACAATAAGGCCTTCGGGAATGTCTAAGTTATTTAAAGTGGGCTCCTGGGATGTTGGAGCTGGTTATGAGAAGGACCCAGTATTCTCATCTAACGCGACACGGGTTGACGCAAATGGTTGGTAAAACGAACGAGTTAAATCTTTTACATTAACAATTATTTGAGGCTTGCCTCGAAATTTCAAAGTGTCTCCATTTTCGCTGCTAAAGCTTTGCGGAGCCTTATGCAGTTATCCTCTCTCCGACTTCCACGCTCGTGACTTCACATGCGACCTTTTACCCAGGGCGGCCTAAACCTGTAGCTCCTGGCGCTCAGCCGGCTCCAGCACACCTCCCCGGTGTGCCTGCTCAGCCTTGCTCATGCTCCTTCCATTTGGACCCAGGTGGAGTCGATCGGTGTCGATCAAACCATCCTTTTGAAGCGATGAAGCATCCCAACTGGCCGACGTAATGGGGTTAACGTGCAGCATATACATTGTGTCAATCTCCTCGAGCGAGCGACCCTTGGTTTCGATCATGAAGAAGTATACAACGAAGAACAGGGCGGCGCAGCAGCCACCGAAGACTAGGCCGTAGAAGTAGTCGATTCTTTCCGTAATCATGGTGGAGAAGAAGGAGATGAGGAAGTTGAAGAGCCAGTTGCTCGCCGTGGCGAGGGCCATGCAGGTGGCGCGATAACGGGCCGGGTAGAGTTCACCGACAATGGCCCATACCAGAGGACCCCAAGTTGTAGCGAAAGCAGCGATGCTGTTGTAAGATTAGCAGACGTTCTATTTCATTCAAATCAAAGGAAAAGAGCGTTGCTTACAATAGACAGGTGAAGACAATCATGATGTTTCCGGCCTGAGGTGTAGACTGAGGGTCGAGTTGGTCGAGTTGGTAATGTCCGACGAAGGAGTAGATGAACAAGCAAACGAACATCCACGCAGCACCACCCATCATGGCCTTGCGGCGACCCACGTTCTCGACTATCCAAAGTCCGAAGATGGTAGCAACGACGTTGACTGTACCAAGGATGATGGACGTAACATACGAGTTCTTCAGACCGGTAGCGGAGAAGATGGTCGTGCCATAGTCTAGATCAGTTAGTGCTGCTCTTCACACCTTCACCTCCGGGGATACGTACAGAAGAAGTAGTTTGCACCAGTGAGCTGCTGACCAGCCTGAAGAACCATGCCCAATAGAGTACGGTACAGCATACGCGGTCCAGTGAAGATCTCGTGCCAGGGGTGATCGCCACCAGTCGACTCAGCCTCGAGTTTCTCTTGAATCTCTCGAATTTCGTTGTCGATGAAAGCGCTGTGGGGATCAACTCCGTTGAGACGGGCCATGTTTGCGCGGGCTTCCTCAACGCGACCTTTCCGGTATGCGAAACGAGGAGACTCAGGCATGAGGAGGATGGTGCTACCTAGGAGGATGGCCCAGAGCGCAGACAGACCATTGGGGATACGCCATTGGGCGGTGTCTGTGTATTTGGCTGAAGTGCCGTAATTGACCATATACGCCGTCCAGATACCCAAAGTGATGAACAGTTGGTAGGACGAGACAGCTGCGCCACGGATCTTTTTAGGGATAGATTCAGATTGGTACATGGGGACGACGGTGGAGAGAGCACCGATGCCAAGACCAGCAGCAAAGCGGCCCATGGCAAACTGTACCCATACCTTCTCGGATGTGATCTCGATGATAACGCCGATGATGTAGAAAAAGGCCGATCCGGAGATGGTGAGGCGGCGACCGAGGGTATCAGCGAGGGGCGCAGAGCTCAAACAGCCAAGCATGGTACCGATAGCGAGAAGACCGACAATTGTACCTTGACGGATGGCAGAGAACTTTCCGTCTTCGCCAAAACGGTCGAGGAAGTCAGACATTGCGAGGAAACCTGTATTGTAATGAGCGTTGGGTCTAGTTGAGAAGGAGGCTATCAATGCATACCAGAGATTTGTCCAGACTCGTATCCGAACACGAAGCCACCAATACTAGCTATCGCTCCCAGAACAACTGCGATAGCAGGAATCTTGGTGGGTTGCTCAATGACATTGTCATGTGAGGAAGTCGCTCTCGGTGGTGTATCGAGGGGAGTGCCGGTGGCTGGAGTGTCTTTTTCGGTCGTCTCCTTTTCAGTCTTCTTGAAGAAACCCATCTTGGACAACAGGGGGCTTGTCCACAAATTGAAAGGATAAAGGTTTGGGTTGAAAGCCCACGGCAGGTTAAAAAAAAGTGTCCTTGGACTTTGAGGTTGTTGGTTGTTGGTTGGGGGAAGATTTGTAAATGCTGGAGAAAGGGTGTGGGCAAGTGCGGGTTTTGAGGAGCGCCCACGGTTCAAAAACAAGGTGGTCGCGTGAAGACGATGATTCCGTTCACGGATAGTGGAGCCACCCCGTCAAATTTTGACCCTTGTAACAAGTCATGAAATTTCTACCTAATAGTAGAGAAGTATCGTGAGAAGGAGCCTATAAGATTGGAGCGAATGATGTAGTTGGGGCGAGACTTTGGCCGAGCGAGAATTTCCCAGTGGTCGTGACCAGACAACGCAAGCAAAGAAGCCGAGGTTGTGGGTACGTCGAGTTGGTAGGCTTGTCAAACCCCATGAAATCGAATCTAAAATACTGGAGGCCCACGGGCAGGTCTCCTCAATGTGGTACTCCATGGGTTCCTCTGGAGAAAGGTAGGCCTTCTCCATAAACGCCGCATCATAGCGGTAAAGGGTGCCCATGGGCGGTGACACGATACATGGACCCGGTAAACTTGATGAATAGAGCCTAATCAAACGCCCGATCTCCACGTATTGTTGGGATGCAGGTGTGGTCACGGTATGTCGCGGTACGTCGCGGTACGTCGCGGTACGTCGCGATACGTCGTGATACCCATATGTTGTGGTGGAGTGACATGGCGCGGCCGAATTGCTGTGGGCTGCTGTGGGCTGCTGTGGGCTGCTGTGGGCTGCTGTGGCCGATCTTGGCCGGGTTTACCGGTTTGGTCTTGGTTCCTGTCTGCAGAGCCTCGTTTTCGGCTCAAGTCATTCGAAATCCTTGTATGGGAAAATCTCGATAAAATCCAAAAAGAGGGTCGTAGTGGAGTCAGGAGTCAGTAGTCAGGAGTCGACAACAGGACACGGATTGATCTGATCCATGTCGGATGTGGACCTTTTCTTGCAATCTCTGCATCGCCCGAAACTCGGTCCCCGAGGTTCTACCGGATCTATGACGGCGACGGCGACGGCGACGGCGACGGCAACGGCAACGGCAACGGCACCGCGGTGCGGTGGTGCGGTGGTGCGGTGGTGTGTTTGGTACTTGTGAGTTGTTTATTCCAAGGTAGCATCGTGTGTGTTGTTCTGGTACGGAGAGTCAGTGGGGAACATGTATAGATGGAGAGTACATATGTATACATGCCGCCCTGACTCCAGGATATTCAGCGCATTGTAGACACTCATCTGCATTATGCGTGACAAACCCATCCTGAGATGATCCGATAGCCGCGATGATGGATAAATCACCCCTCAAGAGGCGAATAAGAAGTCAAAGACAAAAAAAGTATGGTGGTGGTGCTACGTTGTATGTACGATTGTGAGCGTTTTGGGTGAAAAACACTTTCAACGCCCCTCTCCCCCCCCATGGGGATCCAGACAATTTATATTGCCACCATCGGACTGTTTTGCCCCGTGGCGTGGAGTCTGGAGACCCCAGACAGGGGGGAGGCTTGCACTAATTAGTCCGTTCCCGTGACCTTGATTCACTTCACTTCACTGAAATTGTGGCATGTGTTACCGTCTCCGGAGCGCGGTCCTTTTGACGGCTCAGGAAACGCAATGCACCAGTAATTAATTACCCCATTCAGAAGCGCATCCGATTTTGCGACTAATACCATAGCTTCAAACATTCCGCAAGGGTTCAAATTCAGAAAAAGGTCATGCTAGCTTGGTTGTCGTTGAAATGTTGCCTTTGGTGATGATGATGCACGAGAAGAGTTGTCCACACGTGTGGAACGCTATGCCGAGGCGCTAATCACGGAAAGGATCACATGTCAAGTTCCTGGTGCAAATAGATAGCGACTGTATGTCATATTATTACAAAGGGTCATCACATACTGACCATTGAACAAAAGAAACGGGTTAGGGAAAAAGGTCTTTAAATCAAAGGTAACGAACGAATTCGAAAACCACTCAAACGTTCCGATAATCAAGAAGCCGAGAAATCCCCTTGCGCAGAACGCCCTCGGCCTCTTCCCAACCCAATGGTGCTCCAATGTCCTCCATAAACGGCTCAATCTCGACACGTTGCAAGCCTGGAATCTCCGCCAACAACTTCGGGACGAAGGAGTTGACTCGGTCAAAGAAACCTCCACGTTCCCCAAACAGCATCTCCTGTATGATGTTATAGATGTGTGATTTTGCCGTGTACTTGGCATCGCTATCAACACCGCATACTCCAATCATTGCGTTGGCGTACACATTGCGGTACCTATCCAACGTCCAGGGAGAATGTACGTACTCTTTTGAGAGGACATAATAGTCGTCCCAGTCTTCCCACAGGAAAAAAGGAAGGGAGGAGAATCCTACACAGCGCGGTACTGTGGAAACGTTGTCCCAATCAATAATACCCGTGACCTCGCCCTTGTCTGAGCAAATGATGTTTTGGAGAGCGAGATCGTCGTGGCGGAAAGTGAAAGTCTCCTTTTCCTCGCCAGTTTTCTTGGAAGAATCGAAGGGAGATGACTTGAAGATCGAATCCAGAATAATGGATATCGCCTTGGTCTGTGGCTTATCCATTGGGAGTTCCTTTTCGCGCACTTGATCGATGTAATATTCCTCTGCTGAGGCAGCAACGCTTCGCTCAAAGTACAGGCGATTTTCTTCGTTACCTCGGCCTAGCCATTCCACATATGGGCCGATGGTAGCTTTGCTCGGGTCATCGTCTTCGAAGTACATCATGCCGATTTGGTCAAACTCGAGAGTTCGGAGTTCAGCCATGGTCTTAGCCAGGGACTGCAAAAAAGTGACACGGAGCTTTTCGCGTTCCTCAGATGGAAAGTCCGAGTTGGTGCAATCGTACTCGCCATTCTTGTCCTTGTCGTACCAAATGTTCCATGCCGATTTTCCTTCTATAAAAGTCTCCGCCAAGTACGGCACTTGGATCTCGTTGTTAAAGGTAGTATCCCACGCAATAACACAAGGAATGGGGAAATGCGGGATTTCGGTCTTGATGTGGGTCATGGTGTGTACTTGCGAGCGCATGATTTTGGCTTGGGCTGCCTGCCAGCGCGCTGGAGTTGCCACGACAGGAACTTTGATGACAATACGAGTGTTGAGATTCTTGAGAATTACTGCATGATTGAAGGTTCCTTCTGTACGCTTCTCGACTTCCCAAAGAGTAGATGTTGAGGGGCTAATGCGCTGAGCCAGGGCAATGAAGGAAGAGTCTGTGATGGCAAGAATGGGACCCCAACGTGACTTATATTCATATTCCTCGTCGTCGTCGTCATCAGACTCGGGTTCTTGTTTGTCTTCGACTGGATCAGTCTTTTCAGCATTGTCTACGGCCTCTTCGACCTCAGACGTATCCTCGCCAGTGCCCTTTGCGATGACATCTTTGGCAGAAACGTTGTTGTCCTCAGTGTGGGGTTTGAGCGGGACTGTGTTGTTAAGTTGGATTCCCCAGTGTACTTGAAGGAAAGCGAAGATGCCCATATTTCTTGTTGTGATTCTTATTTCTTTGTTCTGAATTTGTTACGATGGGCCGTGTGGTGTTGTGTGAAGTGAGAACAATAAATCCATTAGAGAGAAGGACTGTGTTATATATGTAGTGAGATGAAACATTCAGATGGAGCGTGAAAGAAATTGTGCCTGCTCAATGTAGTAAGGCGATTGTGAAAGAACAAAACTTTGTTCCTGAACAACAAGAAAAGCAGATAACTCACTTTAAGACAAACTAAGCTGACTGCTTGCAAGGTTTTGGGTCATGTTCTTTGTAGCAGTTGCGACATAGAGTATGAAACTATTACGTGCACGGGTGAAAGTCACTTGTTGGCGAACATTTAATGCTTTTATTGCCTGCACCTTTGTACATGCATACGACCGATCGGTAGCAACGTATATGTGAGTGTTAGAAAGGCATCAAAAGTCCGAACAACGAGATTGGGTACCTCGTAACAAAGAAAATTGTATCCAGAATAGCTTTCGCCATGTTGTTCAAGATGAACACTGCCAGGGAAGATTCTTTCACCAGGTGCTTCTCCCCTTTATAAAAATCCTCCACACGACTCAATCTATAATTTCCCTCCAGCATTAGCAACACCAACCAAACTTACAATAAACCTTCAGTCGATCTACCACCAGCAACAGCAACACCACCCGAATTTACAGTACACCATCAATCGACTCACCAGAAACATGCCCCCTGCCATCGCCGTTCGCAACACTGCAACCGGCGCAGTCAGCAAAGCAATCCACCATTGTGGTGAGTGCAAAAAGGTACCGACCCAAAGATGCTATGACAAATACCACATAGCCAACTGCGAGGCACCCTCTGGAAAATCCGGAGCCCCTTGTGGTGTCAAGTTCACTGTCAATTCCAGAGGAGGGTGCTTGAAACACGAATACCACAACGGCTTCAATCTGAGATTTATACGTCTGCGCAGAGGACAAGACCCTGACCTCAAGTCCAGGTGGGAACTTGAACAGGAGGCCAAAGCCCGTGAGGAGCAGAAGACTGCTGCCGCCGCCGCGGCGCTGGCTGCTGAGGCCGAGTTTGCCGCCCGTGACCCGAATACCGACTGGCATCGCCACGAGAAGGGTCCAGCTAAAACTAAGACAAAGAATAAGCAGAGAAAGAATTAGTCGAAGACCGCCGACTACAAATCCAAATCAAAAGGCATATAGTCGCCCTCTCGATTAGATCTCCCAGCATCCAAGGACCGATCCTTTATGGAAACTGACCAGCGGTTGGCGGTCACAATGGAATGGCCAGTTGTACTAGATATCTTAGTATGTATCTCAAGTCTCTTCAGTAAGCCTAGGTAGAGTGTGTAACCAATCTCGATAAGTCGCTATAACTATGATATGTCGTGCATAACCACCAGCCTAAAGGGCTGCACCATCGTGAAACACTCTCCTAGTTATTTGGTCTTGAGACAATGCATAATATTATCAAACTAAACCGGTCTCTCTCTCTCTTTATGAACACTTTCATCCTCCAAGCGTTTGAATGCAAACCGAGTTGATCTTCCGATATGTGAAATAGCATCAGTTTACATGCCATGGGGCCAACCAAATGTGTGACCAAACCTGGTGGGTCAGGTGCTAAAAGAAACGATATAACAAAACAGCTTCTCGGCCCCCTTCTCTATTATCGACATCGAAACCATGTTTGATCTGGCCTTCCTCGTCTCCAACTACAAGCCTCATTCTTCATAGTTTCATTCCAATATGTCGCGTAGGGTGCTTACATAATCGGTGGATCACCCACGGATCGATGGATCACTTAGATCATGCTTACACAATCCTTGGAACTCAGGATGGATGTTCTTCCGCTCCTTCGAGCACTATATAATCTCCTTTGTTATATAGATCCAAGTAGTCACTAATCAATCACTCAATTCACTCGATCATATGAAGTCGACTTTCCAGCTCGTTTCTGCCTCCACACAATGCCTCAACTTCTGAAACCACATCGTCACCTCAATCAGACACAGGTTCAGGATTTGACCGTGAAGATTGGCGGTTCATAGAGGCTATAAAGACTTCCAGCATCAAGAAGCTCATGCGATCGCATTTTCGATCCTGTAGCCACTCGGAATTGGGTGGTGCGTGCGGCAGAAACCCTATCCCCCTTTGTTCGAGATTATAGCGCAAGCACCTGACAATAGGGAGGTAGGCGCGATACAGTGGGGAACTGAAGCAACTGAAGCAAAGTGAAAGCTTTTGTGTTATCTGAACATTGTTGAAAATATGACACCATCGAACGGAACGAATCTCAGACTCTTGACATACTGTCTCAATTGGGTTTATCGAAGTTTATAGCTTCGCACAATAAGTCTGCACCGGGACCTTCCCTCCCTCGTACTGTGGTGGGTCTCTGAATGCCACTTCTCTCGTCCTTGATAAACTCTCAAGCTCATCGAGGCGGTTAAGTGTAGCTCTGAGATGTTCTTCAAAGCCCTCCTGAGTACAAATTTCGCGGAAAGCGTTCTGCATTGGAACAGAGTCGGCTCTTACCATGCTATTGGCATCAATATGAACTACATTAATGTGGTCGAAGCCTTGAATGTAATCCGCTCTTGTGATTATTTGCCGTGATTCATGCAGGGGTATCTCAGGGAGCTTGTACTCTTCAGTCGAGGAGTGAGACGCTTCCCTGAGCACGAGTGCTCTGGCGAGAACCATAGCAGCAGCCTGGAAAGTATCAGTTATAAAAATGTTAGTAGTGGGACAAAGGAGCCTAACACAGTATTTTTGCTGCTCTTCAACATCATCATCCATCGAATCTCCTAGAATCCAGCACTTATTGAGCAGCCATGTCTTCTCTTTCCGGTTGATCTGCTTGCACGTTGCCAACATGTCGTTGGACTTTGCGACCTGGTTCAGAAAGATCAAGCGTCCGCCAACCTTGGCAAAAACTTCATCCAGGACATTCGTAGGAACGTCTTCATTATGAAATCTGGCCCGATACTTTTTCAAGGCGGCCGTGACGGTCTCTTTATGGATGTCGCGAATACTGATAACATTCATGTTTGTAGAGTGGGGTATCAAACGCTCGAAGGTCCAATGTTCATCGCTGGTGAACACAACTGTGACAAGATCGTTACCCTGATAAGTGTTAGTTACATTCTACTTTTTGGTGTTATATGGACTTACAGCCCATATCTCCGCACGTTGTTGCAGTATCTCCAGTAAACCTAAACCTGCCTCATCATCTTTGAAAAAGTGTATGTTGTTTATGATAAGTAGTAGCGGTCGCCCACGAGCCTTTCGTAACCTCAAAGCTACTTTCTCAAGCTTATTTAAGGCTCGCTGGGGTTTGTTAAAGATACGATCCGTGTATTGTCGTCGACAATCCCACTTACCTCGATATCAAGGAGCGGAGTGCTGTCTCGTGGTCCTCTAATGCTGAACAAACTCCCAATATAATCCTCGTGGAATTCGAAATCAATGGCTTTGCCGAGCCGAACACGGAAGACCTCTAGATCGTTGTGTGCTTCTAGCATGGCAATGCCATCTCCCCCGATTTTGCGCATAGATTCTAGGATCAAAGATCGTTTCCCAGTACCCCGTTCCCCAATGATGAAGTGGTATCTGCCACGCATGGCACCATTGATGATAGTATCTATCATAGATTGTTCCTCTCTTGGTACCCAGTTCTCCCTTTCGAGTATCTTCTCGATCATGTCGGGGCGGGTGCCATAGGCGATGCGTCCGAGGCTGACGAGCTCGTTTGAGGAATAGCCTGCCTTGAAGGCATTTTCGATCTTATCTAACACCATCTTCTTATAAAGCAGGCTGTATGCATATCCTCCAAGCCCAAGACCGAGCAGCGAAATCAGAGCCACAGTGCTGCCTTCGAGGACACTCCGAGCAAATCTGCTGCTCTCTTTCTTCAAGCCATCATCGTGACGAGACCTATCATGCTGCGGGACACGCTTCCGCGAAGACTGGGATGGAAACGAGGGAGGACGAGAACGAGTGGGGTGTCTGGCGAGGGGAAGCAAAAGCCATCCTGAGTGAATTAGCATTGAACAACCCCTGGCAGCCGTGAAAAGACCGTACCTCGTTTTGTGCTTTGGAAAGGGCGTGGCATTTGATCCTCGTGTGGAAAATACCAAAGTAGAGATCTGGAAGTGAATAAGCGTGTACGTGTCAGCAAGCTTGAAGCTCGAAATCGCGAGACCAAGCATTGACCAAGAACTTTAGCTGTCCAGGTGCCGGGTTCCGGTTTGACATATATGTTTCCATCGCTTTTAGAGGTTTCAAAACGGGTGGCTATAGAGTATGGATGAGTATGCGAAAGCTGTAGAATGGTGGTTATGATCCCAGGGCCATTCAATGCTGGCACGTCGTGGATTTCACGTTCTTTTGTGTGTGCTTGTTAGCTCGCGGATTGTTGTTAATTAGTGTGGGGTGAACAGCGCTCATCGCGGGCGGCAGTAAGTCGTTCTCACATCGCTACGCGACGGATATATGATCTTGTGACGGTACATTTCAGAAAAGGCAGGTTTCGGCTCCGGGTGCTCGTGTGTTCGTATGCTGTCGTGGGGTGATGTGTGTGATGTGCATGCATGCATGTGAGTTCTGAGCCGGCGGTGAACACGTGAGTTTCCGTCTGAAGCTAAGGTTGTCCAACTAGGCTAGCTGGACCAAGCTAGGCGGCCGATTTCGGCTCAACGTCGTTCCTCTCCGCATCAATGACGGCTCTCACCTAAAGCGAAATGGTATTCCTTCTCACTATATTAGAAGAGTATACATATCCATTTAGGCACCATCTACTATGATTTTCACTCCGCGTGTATCTATGAGCCGACCCCTGGAGCCTCAACTCGACGTCGAGCTCGTCGAACATGCACAACCGGCCCAAGAGACAAGCCCCGCAACCATCACACCTGCGAAGCCTATACTTTGGAAATTGTACCTCTCGCACACTCTTTCGACATGGAACGCAAGGACTTTTGAGTTTGGAGCCGTAATCTTTCTGGCAACCATCTTTCCAGACACCCTCTTTTACACGTCGCTCTACGCCCTGTGCAGGTCCGGCGCTGCTGCCATATTCAGCTCATGGGTGGGCGGGATTGTCGACCGTACTCATCGTTTGACTATGGTTCGTCACAGCATCATCTGGGCCCGGTGCTCTGTGGCCATCTCCTGTCTTCTCCTCTTGCTACTACTCCAGGACAGTAACAGCTTGTGGATCCTACCTTGCTTCGCCGCGACTGTTACCCTTGCGTGCGTAGAGAAGCTGGCATTCATTGGCAACACTGTATCTGTTGAGCGAGATTGGATCATCGTGGTCGCCGACAGCCTTAGCCTGGACCGGCAAGAATTGAACAGCTCAATGAGGAGAATCGACTTAGTGTGCAAGCTCGTCGCGCCCTTGGCCATCTCACTCGTGGATGCATACTCAAATAGGCTGGCTATATGGGCCGTCTTTGGGCAGAATCTTTTCAGCGCTCTATTTGAATACTTCGCCATCGCTCGAGTCTTCGTTGCTATCCCTGAGCTTTGCCACAGAAAAAGAGAGATTACAGCAGTTTTGGACACCAATCAAGGGCATGTAACGAACATGGATCGTGCCTCTGACCCTACCGTCGTGGCTAGTGGATACCTTGCATACGTTTGTGATTTCTTTCGACCATACAAGGATTATTTCCACAATCCGGCGTTTCTTGCTTCGTTCTCGCTCTCGCTCCTCTATCTCACAGTTCTCAGTTTTGGTTCGCAAATGACCACCTATTTGTTGACACTCAACTTCACCGCGCTTCACATCTCCGCCATGAGACTTGTCGCAGTGATACTTGAGCTATCTGCCACATGTGCCGCTCCAATGCTTATGAAGAAGATCGGGCCCGTTCGCTCTGGACTCTGGTTTGTCAACGAACAACTCATTGCAGTGGTCTTAGCTGTTAGTCTCTTCTCGGCAGTCAACACCCAAACAAGACTCGCCGCGGCAGCTCTCATCTTTGGCGTTACTCTCAGCCGTCTCGGCCTCTGGGGATTTGATCTCTGCGTCCAATTCCTGGTCCAAGAAGATGCCCCCACAGAATGTCGGGGGTCCTTTTCGACAGTCGAAGTCGCTTTGCAGAGTGTCTTCGAGTTAATCTCCTTTGCGATGACCATGATATTCTCTCGTCCCGAGGACTTCAAGTACCCCATCTACATTAGTGCCACCGCAATAGCCATCAGCGCAGCATGTTTTGCTGGCTTTGTCCGGCGAAAGAGAGGACACTTACTGCACGCTTCGAAGTGCTTCAAACGCGAAGATAAGAGAAAGTATCATGTTTTACCAACAATCGAGGAAGAGTCATGATCATTTCACAAAAGCAGGACCACAAATCCATCATTCAGAAGCAACTCCCATGTCGAAGTTTTCCAGTGTTATTGCTTGGCTGAAGATTTCGAATGGCCACATCATTTTGTTGCACTAGTGTGGGGTCCGAGGTGCGATATTGTTCATTTCAACAATCGCGCCATCCTTCTGTTTAGATCATTGAAGAACTAAATAAAGTCTCTTTCACTTTGCTCCACCACCAGGGCCCAAGTTCACCGATCTCAATGTCCAAAGCGTCATGTGCGACAAGAAAGCAGGTAAGGTCGTTAAATTCTCCCAATTCCATCTTGGATCATTTTCAAGCGAACCAATCTGAAAATCGAGACCGCATTCTAACGGATGGACTACGAGTGGTTAGTCTATAGCAAAGAAGACCACTTTAGCAAATCTGCGCTCATCGCAATACTGTCTCGAAAGCTCGGTCTCGATCTACGCAACTATAGCACGATATCGAGGAGCAGGGGTTGAGCCCTGAGCAGTCAGAGACCAAATTCGATAACATGTTATCTGCTGGGCGGACACCCTCAACTTCCAGCCCCACCATAGATCCAGTCACCAAACAATTGGGAGTTGCTTTCGAAGAACCAACCTGTTCTACCAGTAAGCCCTCGAAATCGCTAAAATCTTTCGCCACCGCTGATTCTAAACTGCCGTATAGGCTTTGGTGAGCGGTGGGGTTTGAACATCCCATGATTTTTGGCCTTGGCGCTGCTGTTGGATTGTAAAACGAAGGAATCGAACGTCTGGAGAAATGGACTGGCGATATTTGAGGACGGGTGTAGGCGTCACTGACTTGTGGTGTGATAGGTACTGAAACACGGCCATAACCAGTGATCATCTCCCTCCAGGGCTCCAGACTCCCGAGGCTTCCACGATGCATATACTCTCCATGCACCTGGGGTTAAAATCTGGTCGTCATCCCAACATCATCCGCATTCTAAACGCCTAGAATGAGGGACTACTGTATCCCCGGCCCCGTCCAATTAGAGGCAAGTCACCACATTCGCCTAAGGAGCCTCAGTGCCCCATATTGTCGAACGAGCGTCCGTGAAATTGGTGCTTTTTAATAAGTACAGATGTCCGTGTTTAGCTCGTGGGAAGAAAGATGGAGGCAGCGCCAAGGGGGGACGGTCAATATGCGGGGTCTCCAGACGGTAGAGTGCACGTGCCGGCCCCCAGCTTGCATGGAGCCTCCCCGCACTTGACAGGCGCGCTAGTCACGGCGGTGGCGTGCACTAGCGGGCCGTGCATAGTCAACACCAAGCCGATCATTGGCCCTCGGCAAATCTAGTGGTATCCGCCCGTCTCCTTCGGGGTATCTGTCCGCTGCATCTACTTGGCATGCAAGAGGTGAATACATACTTCCGATGAGCACGTGACGGGGTAGGATAGGCTGCATCGTCTCCAGCGCACAGAGCCTCGGTATCATTTCTATCTTTCTAGGCGTTTAGATAGAGTGGACACACATCCGGGCCCGAAACCTTGCGCATGGATATTGCGGAGTGACAGAGACACCCATGTGCCTTGGCAATGTGTGACAGGAAGGAGGCCAAGTAGATGAGGCCTGGGCACCCCCAATATAACACGGGGCACCGCCGTTCAAGTCATTGTTTTGAGCTCTCTTGCTTCCTTCTCCCCTCCATCCTTGCCAATTGCTAGTAGAAGCACCCAATTCGCACCATGACCAACGAATTCGGGAAAACAGAAGAATTACAGACTGAAGCCTCTTGTAGCCCGACCAAGGGCTCCGCTGAAGGCGACTATGAATCCGAGTTCACACCCGCCGAGACCAAGAAGCTCATATCCCGGATTGACAGGCGCCTGGTTCTGAGTGTTGGTGTGCTATATTGCATCAGCTTAATGGATCGCACCAACTTGTCGGCGGCGGCGATTGCGGGGTACACTGCCTATCTATTTGTCCTTTGGTTAGCGATGCAATTGCTGACGATTGACCAGCATGATAAAGGAGCTGAAACTGAGTGTTCTCGTGGGTACTGTGTCGAGGTACTCAGTGGTGACTTTGGTGTTCTGTACGTATTTCGAAAGTGCAAAGCGTACATCTTTTCGCAAGATATTACAACCTGCTGTGCCTCCTTTTGCCTTGCACTCTAGTTTGTTTACACTTTAAAGAGCTTTACTGACATTGTAGTCACCACTTATATCGTCTTCCAGCCGCCATCCACCATCATCGTTCGCTATCTAGGGCCAAGGGTGCATTTGTCATCAATTGTCGTCGCATGGGGTGCCGTGATGATTGGGATGGGGTTCGCACCAAACTATGAAGCTCTTGCAGCATTGAGAGTTATTCTGGGCATACTGTTAGTTTCACCGTGACCCGAGTGATGGGATGAGAGCTGACGTGGAACCAACAGCGAGGCTGGCTTCTTCCCCAGTTGTGTGTACCTCCTCAGCACCTGGTATACTCGATACGAGATTGGCAAACGATACGCTGTCTTCTACCTCCTAGGATCCCTTGCATCTGCATGTGCTGGTATTCTCGCATATGGTGTATGACTTCGCAAAACCCCACCTCTTTCAACCGCTGACCCAAGACGCAGCTTATGCAAATGAATGGCCTTCAAGGACATACGGGATGGAGATGGATCTTCATTATCGAAGGTGCTTTGTCAATGGCTCTGGGCGTAGGCTCGTACTGGGCACTCGTCGACTTCCCCGACAAAGCACACAAGTCGTTCAAGTTTATCAGCCAGAGGGAGTCCGAATTCATCATCGCCCGTGTGAACAAAGATCGCGGTGATGGTAACGTTGAGCCGTTTGCTGCAGGCAAGTTCTTCCGTGCCGGTCTTGACCTCAAGATTTGGGGGTTTGCGTTGGTGAGTCTGCTCGTCCTCTCTCTAATATCTCTTTCTGACCGTGACAGATATTCTTCAACTCAACTACCGTGACATATGCATTGGCTTACTTTTTGCCTATTATTCTATCACAAAATATGGGGTTTTCGATTGGAGCTTCTCAGTGTCTTGGTACATTGATATATCAGCCTCTTTCTTTGTTCTTCGAGCTAATTGTTCCAGTTGCTCCTCCCTACGCGTTTGCTGCCATTGTCATGTACGGCACCGGCTGGCTCGGCGACAAATACCACGTCCGTGGTCCCATCATTTGCTTCAACATGCTCCTCTGCATTATCGGGCTCCCGATCATGGGCTTCCATAAGAACGCTAATATCCGGTACTTTGGCGTTTTTCTCACTACTGCAGGTGCAAACTCCAACATCCCTGCAGCCATGTCCTACCAGGCAAATAATATCCGGGGCCAATGGAAGCGTGCATTCTGCAGCGCTACGCTCGTTGGGTTTGGTGGTGTCGGTGGTATTGCGGGCAGTCTGGTGTTCAGGACTCAAGATGCACCAAATTATCGTCCCGGATTATATGCATGTATCGCGTGCTGTCTTTTCACGCTTATGATCGTGGGTGTGCAGACCTTGTGGAGTTTGCGACAGAATAAGAGGGCAGATCGGGGTGAGATTGAACTTGAGAATGATGGGGTAAGTCCATATATTCATGTCTCTTCCCGCATACGAAATACGAAGGCGCTCACATATCGCAGGACGACAAAAAGGGTTTCAGATACACATATTAGGGCTGGAAAATACCAGCGGGAAGGCCTTGAAGTGCATCGTGTTTGTAAACGTAGTGCCCTTGGAGGCTTCTTGAAGCACATTTAGATAGTAACCATTCGATAGCAATGACGACATCTATGACCTCGATAATTCTTTCGTGACGTACGCTCCATACAGTACCTTTTGTGCAGCAACTCTATACATAGCAACGAACACCAAAAAACGTCCACCACAATTCATCTTCGTTTATTCGACCGAACATGCTCAAGTATGACGTGGTTAGAGGAGTGAAAGAATAGATGGGGAATGGGCTTGTATGATTAGCTGCCACATGAATTTGCTGTTACGAAAAAGAGTAAACAGGGCTGTTATAAAGCTCTTAACAGATGTAATACAGCTGCTTATGGTAGCTAATTTGGTATTTAAGATGTGCAGTAGTAGTTGTGCTTGATATGCTGCTAGTAATAAAGGTTGCAAACTACTAATTAAACATAGAAACTTTAAGCACGTTTGAGGATCCTTAGGCTTATAGGGACGCTTATTAAGGAGAGAGCTCTGGTGAAAGTCCTAGAAGCTGATAGCGAACTATTTTGAGAGCATGGCGACGGGATAGAAGCATCATTAAAGGTTGCACTTAAAAACACCTGGGGGTTATGTATAACAGTATAAGTTGACAGATGATATATTGATGAACGTCATGTGACCGTGTATCCGTTTAACAGTATGGCTTCGAAGACTCGTACGCGAAGTGTGATGTGGTATAAGGCTTTAATAGAAGAGATACCCTTTGCACACATGTGATAATGCGTACAATGCGTATACTGCGTATGATACGTGAAGATCAAGACCCAGTCCAAAGGGAAGTACATGCTGGTAGTCTAGGAGGCTTGAGTCAGTTGACCAACAAACCGAGCTAGTTTGACTCGCCAAGCGGGCTGATCGTTCCCATCCAAAGTCCCATTCTGGGGTCTCCTTCATCCATCATCAACGGGCGCAACTCATCACCAAACACTACTCCGTTCACTCGATCTATGAATAGGAACGCCTCTAACGGCACAAAATATAGTTCAAGGCATGCGCTTTGCACAAATAGCCTCCCTGAGACTGCTTGCAATTCACCGTCAAGAAATCTGGAGGACGTGTACCTCGTACTGCCCCGCATAGTAGCGTCAATGGCTTGCAATATAGCCCTATAGGGAGTCTGGAAAGCAATACCCGCGTTATTTCGCCGCTTTCGTCAAAGGATATCCGTCCCACGGTCTCAGGACGTGTTCTCAGGACCACCTAGGTGCCTTGCTAGCCGATCTCCACGTCTTTCATTCACCAATTGTATGCGCAATAGTTCCTGTGACTAGTACAGAAGGATATTTTAGCTTCGAGCATGGCTCTTGGTTTGCAAATATGTAGTGCACATTGGACGCATGTTTTCGTAAACAAAAAACCACTCATCCTCCTTTTACCTACAGTGGGGTGCCGTGTAAAACATCATGTCTCCTTCCAAAGACACCAAACGCGCGATTCGCATTGCGGGATGCTCTGGTGGTTTCACGGATCGGTCTCTGGCCATCACTCGAATGGCAGGCGATCCAGACATCGATGTAGTAATGGGTACGTTTGCTCCACATCCGTCTGTATCATAGTTAATATTCCGTAGGTGACTGGCTTTCCGAGATGACCATGACTGTTCACGGCAGCGGCAAAGTTAAGAACCTCGAGACCAGCAATGGCAAGGTCCAACTCCCCCTCGAAGAACGCAAGAAGAACGCAATGTACGCGGACACCTTTATCCAATGCTTCGAGCCTGCGATACCAAACCTCGTTAAGAATAAGACCAAATTGGCCGTAAACGCCGGTGCGTCGGATACAGAGCTTCTCGCCGATGTGGTTGTGGACATGCTCGAGAAGGCTGGTGCCGGTCACTTGAAGGTCGCCTGGATCGAAGGTGATGATGTGACAGGTCAGGTCAATAGTCTGATAAAGAAGGGAGAGAAATTTGAGAGCTTAATGCATGGGAAGAAGCTTGAGGAATGGGGCATGCAGCCCATCTGTGCGCAAGCATATTTGGGTGGCCTCTGCATTGCGGAGGCTTTCAGACAGGGGGCGGACATTGTGCTTGCGGGAAGGGTGGCGGATGCTGCGCCTGTCATTGGGGCTGCTGCGTGAGTTCTTCACTGAATGTTTATAGGATGAAGTGACACTGACACATGGCTCAAACAGATGGTGGCACGATTGGAAAGCAGATCAGCTCGACGAACTTGCGGCTGCACTCATTGCTGGACATCTCATCGAATGTTCTGCGTACGTTACCGGTGGCTATTATTCGATGTTCAAAGATCTCATCAAGGCGAACAAGCACACGAACATGGGTTTTCCGATAGCGGAAGTGGAGTATGATGGCACTTTTAACATTGCAAAGGAAAAAAACACAGGCGGTAAGTAATGCGTAACATCTTCATTCGCGCAGTGTTAACTCGAACATAGGCTGCGTAACTATCGGATCATGCTCGTCCCAGCTCCTCTACGAAATCCAAGGTCCTCTTTACTATAACTGTGATGTGACTGCGGATATCTCGAATATCAAAATGGAACAAATAGGCGAGGAACTAGTGCGCGTCACAGGGATTAAAGGACTACCACCTCCGCCGACGACGAAGGTGGGAATCACAGCTCCCGCTGGGTTTCAGTGCGAATGGCACTTCTTCATGTGCGGTCTGGACATTGAGGAGAAATGCAAGATTACAGAGGACCAAATCCGAGATGGTGAGATCATCCCTTTTCGTGTTCAGTGACGCTTGAACACTTTATGTGGTATACCTTTGGTCGATTACATGCATTGGCTGACCTACTTTCATTTCAACAGCAATGGGCGACAACCAAACCCGCTTTTCAACTCTGAAATTCCACCAAAATGGCTCCTCGCCCATCGACGCCCCGAACCAAGACGTCTCAACAGTCGACTTCCGCGTCTTCGTCCAAACCTCCGATCCCGAAGTGGTCCGTCCCGACATCCCGAACGGTTTTAACAGATGGTGTCTCGAGACCTTTCTACAGTCAGCGCCTGGACTTTCTTTGTCCAACGATCTTCGCCAAATTGTCCCAAAGCCCTATTATGAGTACTGGGTTGCGCTCATGCCACAGACCGAGTTGCCGCTTAGGGTGCACAACATGTTCGGCGAGAAGACGGTGACTGATCTTCAAGCCCCGAAGGTCACAAAGACATATCCAAGACAACAAACATCTTACGACGCTACCTCTCCTGTTGATCTCAGCACTTTTGGCGAGACCGTCCGTGCACCACTAGGTTATATCGTCGCTGGTCGATCCGGTGATAAGGCTTCAGATTGCAATTGTGGTTTCTTCGTCCGACATGATGATGAATGGGACTGGTTACGATCCTTCATGACGATTGATCGCATCAAGCAGCTTCTCGGGCCTCAGGAGTACAAGGGTAAGCCGATTGATAGATTCGAGTTGCCGGGTATCAATGCAGTGCATTTCTTATTGCATGATCACCTGGATAGAGGGTATAATGCCTGCTCGAATTACGACACATTGGGGAAGAGTAAGTCTAGCATTCAAACACAATAATGCATTCAACTAACAGTGTCTAGATGCAATGGAGTATATGCGTGCAAAAACGGTGGATCTACCTAAGAAGTTCCTAGATCGAGGGAGGATTTGAGTTAAAGAAAGAGTGCTTGTAATACAATGCGTCCAAATTCCCACCATCTTAACTCCACTCTCAATTCATGATGACTCTGCAAGGGCAGTTTTTCAGTTAAGCTTCAGGATGTGGCATAGCAACGATGAAACAAGTTGCCATCTCTCAATACACATATTGAGGCTGAGCTGCAGCTGCAGGCGCCTAGAGTGGCGGAGCAATTTATCGCGTCGCGTCCAACGCGAATCTATGTTCGCTAGTAAATTGAAAATAAGCACACTCATCAATTCATGCACCGACCACGATTTTCTGACAAAAGTGTTCTTTATACGAAATGAGCAACCCAGTGGCTTCGAGAAGATCGACAGCTCAGATGCTCTCAACAAGTGATGGCGAACAGCCAAGCACACACAAACGACGCAAGATCACCGCATCCAAACATTCTCTACTCTGCCACCAATGCCAGCTTCTCAAACTCGACCGTGAATTCGACCAAGCACTCAAACATTACGCATCAACCAGAGATGGAACCTTTACTCAATCCCAACATCTGCGCAGAGACACGCCCAATGGTCCATTATACTACAAAGACTGTTTCTTCGTGCATAAGTTCAAGGATCGGTTATCAACACCGTCGGAATGTCCTCTGTGCACTTTCTTTCGGTCCATGAGAGTGCAGGCTGATCAGCACAAAAGCTACAAGCTGCTCGCGTTTTGTAGTAGTGAGAGCTCGGTATTCTGTCGCCCGAAACTGGTAGATTGCAAGATATGGGATGAAATAAGTCATTCTGTCTTTATGGCTGTGGTGCCGGATCTGTCTTCTATCCCGTCTCTAGGACATGAGGAGAATTGGCTTGAGAGAGATATCCCGGCTGTCGGTTCAATTTATCGCTTGCGACCAGGGGAGTCTCACGTTGCCAATACGCTGCTCAATGTACGAGAGTTGCAAGAGAAGACAGAGTTTGATATCCTCCGAGGATGGTTGGCGTTCTGCAACAGTCATCATGACATCATCTGCAAACGAAGCACCCAGTACGGCACCGTCGAGCGCGGCTTCCGCGTGATCAACTGTCACAAAGATCAGCCTGTCGTAGAAGCGAAGCCCTGGGGAACGACATATGCTGCGCTAAGTTATGTATGGGGTTCTCACTATGGGGAAGATTGGCCGAACACCGTTCGGGATGCCGTCATCGTTACAAAAGAATTGGGGTTGCAATATCTCTGGGTGGACAGGTTGTGTATCAACCAAGGGAACAAAGACGAGAAAGATTATTTGATCTCGAAGATGACCTTGATTTATTCAGAAGCCGAGTTCACCATTGTCGCGGCGGCTGGCGATGACCCAAGTCATGGGATCCCTGGTGTAAATTTGACGCCTCGGAGACCGCAGCCCAAGTTTGAGCTAGAGAGTGGTAGTGTGCTGGTGTCGACGTTGAGAGATCCACGCCTCGAAATCGAAGATTCTCAATGGTCCACAAGGGGCTGGACTTACCAGGAAGGCATACTGTCTAATAGGCGTCTGGTGTTCACCGAATATCAGGCCTACTGGGAATGCCGGTGTATGGCGATACACGACAGTATCTCCCTGCCCCTAGAAATGTGCCATGAACCTGGTGGGAGACGTATGGAAGACTTCATGCTGGGTGGAATATTCAAATCCGCTTCGTACAGTGCAGGCCTGGATGAAGATGGCGGGGGTGTCATCATCGGTGATGATACTTCCAGGCTAGATTATGGGTTTCCTATTCACGGACTGAACTCTATACGCGGCTACTACCGTGGCCTAGGAGAGCACATACGTGCTTTTTCAAAAAGAACTCTGAGATTCGACAGCGACTCATTGACAGCGTTTCTCGGAATTCTTGGGCTCTACAACAACGGCCACTATAAGATGAAGACGCTGATTGGTGTCCCTCTATGGCTTGGCTTGATTGCAGAGGGACGTTCTGGCGCCCAAATAACATTTGCGCTGAGCCTCTGCTCGTGGTACCATCGGACAGATGGGAGCTTACATATGTTCGTCTCGGAAAGTTGTACGCGCAGGACTCATCTCCCATCATGGACATGGGCGGGTTGGTCGGGCGTCGTCTCCTGGCGCGCGCCTCCTCAGGATGAATACTCGTTCATCATGTGCAATCTAATTGAGATTGACGAACTCGATCTTCTCTGGGCAGCAGATCTACACCTTCGTAACACCAAAAGTTTGACCTCTATCCGCTTGAGAAGCCTTCTCTCCGTCGGAGATGTTCCTACAGCATGTTGTGATATCCTTGAAGTCAAGAACCCTCTCATACTGAAATACTTCCGCTGCAACCCCACGAAGAAAGAGTGGACCTGGACACGGCGCGCGGGACGTCGAGGCAGAGAAACATATTCCGCCGGAAGCATGGCATGGGATGCCCAATGGTGGCGGATCGCTGGTCGTCTAGTCAGCATTGGCGTGTCAGCTCGAATGACCAGAGCTGAATGGACTGAAAAGCACTTTTCCCACGAGCTGATCAGTGTTTTATTATTTGCAGGAAGAGATCCGAGTATCGTGCATGGCAGAGCGAAGTTCCTGACGTTGAGGAGAAGAATGGGGGAGGGAATAGATGATGGGGAAGGGAAGTGGGAACGTGTTGGAACCGTGCAGTTGACCATTTCGGCCCAGGAGCTGGTGAAATATAAAGGAATGGGTGAAGAGTGGGTGCTGAATTTGCCAGTGGAGAAGAGTGATGTGGATTTTGTCATTTATTGACACAGCTCGATTCTGCCTAGGTGTACACTCCGCAAAGTGTGAGGGGTAATTGAATCATCTATCACTAACTTAAGCGGGATTAGACGGTGCGTATGTGTATCCAAAAAACGGAAGCTGTTGTGAATGACGATGATCTAGACATGAGAGTATAAATTCTTATACGAGCTCGAATCCCACAAGTATCGGGCTTTCCTCTGTGAACATGTACCTGCTCCTAATCTCGCGCTTTTTATTAAGATGAGATTCAAGCGCACACTAATTATCCTCTTTCTAAGCGGCGACGCTGCTTGTATTGCACGGCAACATCAAGATTCAAACTGTCCGTCTCTGGCAGCTACTACAATCAATGGTACCTATCAAGGGCGTCATCTACTAGAATTCAATCAGGACCTCTTCCTCGGAATTCCTTTCGCCGACGCTCCTCGTTTAGACAATCCAGTCTCTTTGAACACTACTTGGGTCGGCACCCGCGACGCTTCTGAATATGGGCCGACGTGCTACGGATTTGGCTCAAATCCACTGCTTAATCTCACTCAAAGCGAGGACTGTCTCAGCCTGAATCTTATACGTCCCAGCGGAACTACCAACCATGACAAATTGCCCGTACTAGTATGGTTTTACGGCGGTGGATATCGTCAAGGAGCATCAGCCGACCCTATGTGGAATCTGTCCTACGTAAACGAAATTGCCGTGGAGAACAAACAGCCTCTTATCACCATCAGCATCAACTACAGATTATCATTTCTAGGCTTTCCAGCAGGAAGACAAGTGGCCAATGCCGGAGTCACCAATCTCGGACTGAAGGACCAGAGAAAGGCGCTTGAGTGGATTCAAGAGAACATTGCTGCCTTCGGAGGCGACAAGGACAGAGTCACTATATGGAGCGAATCCGCAGGCGGTTTCTCTGTGGCGTATCAGCTCATGGCCTTTGGTGGGAACGGAGGCATTGATCTCTTTCGAGCTGGTATTATGGTTAGCGGCTTTCCAGTCGGCTCTGCAGCTTCCGTCTACGCCTCAGACTCACAATATCAAGTGCAATACAATGCCATTGTCAACAACACTGGCTGTACTGGCTCTCTTGATACTTTGGACTGCCTCCGCAAAGCCCCACTAAGCTCCATATACCCATTCGAAGACTCAGTCAGCAAATCATCCTGGTCACCAGTCACAGATGGAGATTTCATCCGAACTGCCCCACTATTCTCTATGGAAAAGGGCAATTTCGCACGGGTTCCGGTCATCATCGGCAGCAATAGCGACGAAGGTCTGTTTGTCGCCTCGCTCATCAATCAGACAATCGACACACCTGAGATGCTGCGTGTTTTCCTTGGCGCCTTGTTCCCGGGTGCATACAATTCAACACTCGACAGCCTACTCACACTCTACCCCGATGGAGATCCAGTTCCACCGTACTCACTTTCCCCTTCTTATCCTTGGTGTGAGGCCATGTCCACCATCCACCTCGCATGTGGATCTCAATGGCGCCGCTTCGCTGCCATATCCGGAGACCTCTTTGTCCACGCCTCTCAACGCTACACGGCACAATTGTTTGTCCAGTACGGCCTCCCTGTATACTCATTCCGCTTTGACACCGACCCCACCGGCATACCGCTCGTAAAATGGATTGGCCTCGGCCCAGGATTCGCAACACATGGCGCGGAGCTGGCATATGAAATGGGTCTTCCCCCAGGGTTTACTACACCCTTGCACCTTTATCCGCCGGTGAAGAACGTGAGTACACACGCCGAGACGAGCCGAGAGATGGTGAGCAAATGGGTCGCTTTTGCGTACAGTGGGAATCCGAATGAGGGGGATGTTTCAGGTGAAGTGAATTGGCCGCAGTATGATCAAGACGCCGAGAATCTGGTATTCAATGCTACGGACAAGGCACTCAATGTCCATGTAGAAGAGGACACGTTTCGTGCAGAACAGATTGCTTTTATGATCAAGCATTCGCTGGAACTCGACTATGCGGCACCGTAGACTAGTTTGACCATTACTAATAAGATGATACTTTATCCTCAAAGTGTGAGTACATCTATGGTCAAGTTTTCGACTTTTTGTCTTAATTTATATCTAATTATGCATTCACTAGCACTCGAAATGGATAGTTTCTAACAATTTCGTGCATACCTATTCTACTCTTGCTTTGCCATTCCTCGTGATCAGTAAACTGAGCGGAAGCTCCTTCATCCCTTTGTCAAAAGTAATGAAATTTATCCGCGAAGATGAACCGACATAAAAGAACCTTGAAATGACGGCCTTTATTCAATGCATGTCGACTCAAGGAACCCTTTCTTTCACGCTGTGACTAGAAATGGTCTATTTCGGTGGAAGGCGAATGGTGATATTTTGGCTTGATTGCACGATGGATTAACCATGTCTGATACGTTAATGGGTTTACCTGCTGACATGAACACTAGATGGCTAGGAAATCATTCAGTCTGTTATATGTCTCAATATGGATAAATATGAACAATTGATATTGATTTCTCTTTCTATCTCTTGGTGATTGATCTTGTGCAAGTACGGTACGCAAAAAGCAATACGGGGGGATTCTCTGTCATCAACATGATCAGTCCGTAGGTATGTCACAGTTCTTTGCGTTCTCTCTTCACTATCAATTCTTCTGTACAGCGACATAGGACATGGGCGAGGTGCCGACTTCTCACTATAACGATTGCATGGCCGCTGAGCTTGCACTAGGGCATGCAGCATGCAGGCTCACGTTACCTGATCCATCTCATCATTCCACCTCGTCATCGGGCACATACATGGTCGCCTGTCCGGCAAAGAAGATTCCGATACTCAGAACTGCAACCACTGAAAACACAACCGCAACCTTCACGTTATCGTCGGCCCAATTCAGTCCCGACGGCGCATTCCACACATGCAGAAACATACCCACAATCATTGCGACTGTTGCAGTGGTTAAAAAGATAACAGGCAACTGCCACGCATAAACTTGGCTCGTCTTCGGTTTCAGCCGGTGCGATGACTTTGAGCGACGTCGCTTCCCGTCGGGCATGGCTAGGAGATTTCGGATGTTGTTCAGAGCGTTGCGGTGTGAGGACATGCGATGTAGACGCACGGTCTGGTCGGCGGCTGCAAGGAGCGAGAAGAGAGACAGGATTATGCCACAGTACCATGAGGTTCGGACATACCAGGCATCTTGGGAGCCGGAGCTGATGTTGGGCCACGAGCCGGTCGATGTCAGGACGCCAGCGAGAAGGGCAGACTGATCCATGTCAGTCACCACACCCATTCACACTCTTCCTTCACCTATGGTACACTTACCACTACGCCGACGAAACTCAGCTCGGCCAATCTGTGATCCCGCCATTGCTCTGTGAGCCTATCTCTTTCTTCTGGATCCTCGGCATTCAGCAGTGTCTCGATGGGATCAAAAGTCGAGCTATCGGGCGCGTAGATGCCACCGCCAAAAAAGTGGAACAGTCGATAAAAGAATTTCGGTCGTGGTTTGACAGGATTGCTGGCGCCGCGTGTGTCCTGGCCGTCCATGAGTGGCTCGCGCTCGTTCTGGATCTCGATATCGCTGGAAGCCATTTCTTTTGCAGGTGCTATGGGATTAGAACAGAAACAGATTTCTGTACAAATATTTAAGCTAGACAAGGTGCAGGGTACAGAAGACGCTGTGCGGAGTACTGTACTGTACCATATTTATATGCGTGGTGAGGGCAAGCTGTTCGTGACTCGTAGCTCAATTACGTAGGTAGACCGTAGCACTACCCCGCTAGATCAGCGCTGTAAACTTGAATTTGGGAGTAATCAGAACCCCTTCTACACATAATAACCATCAGGCCAAACCCCTTAATTAGTTACGGTATCTGGGTTTGAAATTGCTCTCTCTCTTGACACGCTAAGTCAACTTTGATTGTTTGCAAAGTCGGAACTCATATTCTCTCAAATTAAACAAGTTACTCTACCAGACATTAGGGCAAGATAGCTCTACCCATTTTGGGTATAGTCTTTGATTCTAAGAACTTCGAAGGCGATAGTGCTGAAAATCGCGACACGTGATAGCGCGATCTGCCAAGACGTTATTACGTAAGGAGGCTTCAAAACATGGTACCCTTGTTGTCGTTGTCTATTCAACTTCTGTGGCTAATCTGCAGACGCTAAGAGGTTTCTTGTAAAAGCTCGATGGGATATAGGTTTGGCCCCTCGCGTTGCTTCTTCAAACATTCAACTTGAGATACGCTGGTCCCCAAAGTGTCACATGACAAGCTTGGCAGGCACGGGGGATGGAGGCTCCGGAAAGTTAGATAGATCATCAATTACACACAATACTTCATTCTTGGCATCATTCAGGTGTGATACCGACAAAAGGCGAGCTTGAGTCAGCAAGTAGTGTCAGGCTATCCAAATAGTTCAGGTGTCTGCTGAGTTTCAATAAGGAAACTATTATCGACGTTCTTGCTGAACCCCTTCCCGCCACGAGAAAAGATATGCAAGTGGTGGTTGGCATCGACAAGTGGATTCTGCGGTCCAAATGCTGATTTTCACTGGGTTGGAAAGGATGGTATCACATTCGACGCCCGTGAAGGATATTTAGGCGAGATGAAAGAAGTTCACGCAGTACATCACCGTATACATAGTGTGTTTTGGAGACAGAGATACTGAAACAGTATTCTGAGGAAGATGTGAACCGGGGGGTCCAACAATAACGCATGCCAGAGCAAAACAAAATCTGGTGATGATCCAGATGATGCGATTGAGTCAGACGATGATTCAGCAGAAGAATGATAATCGATCATAGATGAGAAGTAGGTATTGAGTGGTAGAAACGATGTTTGTTTGACCACAAGCTGCATCCGGAATGTAACTGTGTTCATGACGTGCTTGTAGAAGATCAATTCGAGATTGTTTGTTCTCATTTCTCACATAGTCTGTTGGAATTTGCCGTCTACTCAACCATCCTCTTGTCCAGGCTTCTTGTTTTTCGCAAACGCCTGCACCGAACTCCCAATCGCCCGCATTTCTTCCGACTCGTCATCGCCTTCCCCTATTGACTTCGCTACATGATTCATTGCAATTCTCAGCCCCTCTTCCTCGCCCTTCTCTACCATCTCTATTCTCCAGCTCTCCAACTCATCCCACCACCAGCCGTGCGTCACTCCATCTTTCCCGAGATAGCCCGCCACACCGTCTTCATCGACGCGCTTCGTCCAAGGCTTATCTACAATGTAATGTAGACACACAACTTCTTCGTCCCGCCATATATTCTGGTGCCAATACCGCATTGTCTTGATCGCATTGAATTGCCAACCCAAACTCAACCACTTATTCTTGAAAAACTCGGCCAGGAAGTCCTGATCTGGAAACTTGAATTCTTCTAGAAGAGGTGTGGTATTGAAGAAGTCAATCATTTTGTCCCAGAGCTGGGGCGAGGCCTTGAAGAGAAACATTCCGGAATTGAGAAGATGCCAAGTGGGACGAGCTTCAGGTGTAACCGGTGTGGGCTTGTCCAAGGCATCAGGGTGTTGAACAGCAGAATACGCACAATTCTCCGCAGTCCAGTCTTCAGGAGCCCATTCGTCCTTGTCCAGATTGCACACACACGCGTGATTCGCCCCAATCCAGTCGTCGCCGGGTAGCTGCTTCTCAAACACGTGATCCATGTTTTTCCGTATGATCATATCTGCATCGAGGTAGCATAGCATGTCCCATGACTGTAGTTCGTGAAGTTCAAAGACACGTAGTTTGGTCCATGTGTCTGCAAATCTCTCGGCGATGAGACAGACGTGTATGTTTTCGCGCGGGACCAGGGCGGGAACGCGGCGGAGAATAAGATTCGAATGAGGCGCTTCAAGTTCGAGGGTTCGGACAGAGGATGCTGGGAGGGTATCGGTATAAAGGACGATCAGCGGGTATACGCTGGTGTTCTTCTTGAGCGTATATGCTAGAATCAAGACTCCGGCAAGGTATGAGGATCGCGTGATGAGCGTGCAGTATGCGTTGTTGTATCTTGCCATTTCTGTGATCTCCTAACATGCAGATGGATAAGGATTGCAACGAGTCTGGTCCATAATACCTAAAACATTGCGCACGAGCATGCACGGGATCTGCATTATCGAGAGAGTCCGATATACGGGGCATTCATCTTAGTCATGACGTCATATTTTGTAGTATACTCTTTCAAAGCTCGTAAAAACTGTATCACAGAGCCTTAGAGAGACACGTCAGCTTTAGAAAGATATAGATTTTTTAGATTGGCTTGGATAAATACTATTACCTCACCATTACCTATTCATCTTACGATGGTATACACTTGGGTCGTCATTTCCCTCTTTGATCCATGTCTTTTTCCTTGAACGGACCGATCAAAATCAAAGGGTGTTGATCTACTAGAAATTCTAACATTGCGTTATTCAGGGAACGAACTAGTCATGTGACATGGTAAGCGAACATGAGCTACCGCCTAATATGTTTGTTTCACCTTAACCTTGGACGTTGTAAGTCCTTTCGTGCCTTCTCCCTGACGCCTCATCTTCTGGTGCCCAACCAACACCAGAAATGGAAGACACCTTTCTTGATACTTCTCTTCTTTTGAGCTGGAGTAGTGTCACAGAAGGGCCTGTTTGTAAGTCACTAGAAGCCTAGAAATATAAGACAGTGATGAATCAAACTATAGTTCGTTGATGATGATGTTCTATTCTAACTGCTATACCTGTAATAGGGAGTAACGCTCTGACCCCAAGGAGGCACCGCTTCGACCACGTCCAAGCTTCGTCATGTGACCGCGTATCGGTCTAGCAAGAAAGGCTGATCTTTCAACAAAAGATCGCAATTTCGATAAAGAGAGTGTTGTATTTGAGGCCAAGCTTGCGAAATATTTTGAGAAAGATGAAGAAACGCGCACTACTGACATAGCGGCACGTCTCCACTCCTGGATGAGGTCAAAGGTCTATTGGCTCACTAGCAACGTCGCAGACGATCAAGTTGTCTTCAAAATCATTCCGCGGCATTGAGAAAAATATGATGTATCTGCAACAGCACTTCAACTCGTGCTTCCCTTTTGTACGTCGTATACAAGAAGCAGGCTATCGTACAATCCTACGACATAAATTATCTCCCTACTCGGCAAAAGTACTTGTTACAAATGGTCTAGAGGGGCTGGCTCGTCTTTATCTCAGAGTGAGTTCTAGATGAACTTTGTTGCATTATCCGACTGCGTCTAGGATATCTCTCTCTAATGCACCACCGGCACCAATAACAATCCCGAAAATGTGATTCATCGAATACAATGTGAGACAAAACGGCACAGTCATACAATTTTGCACAACTGTGCGATTTGAATAAACCCCCTGAAGTGGAACAACTCGAGACCAATTCACGGCTAATTATTCTTCAACATCCCCAGGTGAGTATTGGGAATCATGCGTTCCCTACTCCACTCATCCACCTTATCCCAGTCCATACATTTGCGTGGCGAACTTGATCTCGCCTGCGGTTTCGTCGCATCTGAAGCAGCCCAAACAAAGGAATAAAGACCAAGATCAACAGCACGCATGACTGACACCCTGAGGGCTTCGATGCAATGACCAAGATGGACTTGCATGAACAATTCATCATCTCTTGTAAACTGGGGTAAAAATACTGACTCCTCTCTTTGGACTTCTCGCCCTAAGCCTTAACAATATGCAGATCCAGAACTTGCTTTTGACGGTCACGGCCTTCACTTTGATAGCTTTTGCCATCGCAGCACCTATCCCGGACAACAGTAAGTTGACTCGTTATCCTTGGGAGATGCGTATCACTCATACCTTCGCTAGCTGAAGCTTCCGTGGCAACTATATACGAAAAGTCTTGTGGTTAGTCGCACTGATAGGGTTGTTGTTGTGGAGACCTGAATAACGTTCAAAGGCCCCGAGCCCGTGGGCACCATAAATGCCAGAGGAACGCATGCAATGGAAGCAGCCTGTGGTCACTGAGGCATGAACTTGTCAGGGGTAGCAGGAATAGCTTGAGGCTGTCATGATTTAGCTAAATGAGCTCTCAAAGGAACGATTATGGCGGGTGGCTGGAAGCTTGTCCATGTATACGATTGGATGTTATATTCGGCATACACTCCTTTTGACCACGAGTGGGTGTGATATGCAACGTTTCATCTATCTGCTAAAGAATGAGGCCGACCTTTGCTCCATTACGGCTTTGGAAGGTTAGTCTCCGTTCCTCGACCCACTCCAATACCTCATCTCTGTTTTCAAGTCGAGAAAACCGTCGCACTATCGTCGCCATGATGTACTCACTCTCAGTATACACAAGTTTGATTGCTGGACAGATTCTTGGTCCTCCAGAAAACGGTATGTATTCCCAAGTCGGTTTGATAGTCCCCCATCGCTCAGGGCGGAACTCATCAGCGTCCTCCCCCCAAAATGATTTGTCGCGCTGTTGGGATCAGAAATGAGTTTCGAAAAGATCACCCTTCTCCACAAGAAGAGGGCTTCGACCTTTCGGACCTCCGCCTGATGGGAGCACAGTTGTCTCTAAGCATACACGGACCGTTCCCGAATGGAGCGGAGTCAAGCGGTGGGCTATGAAACGAATTAGCTTACACTGTTGAATTCACAAACCGAACTCACCTTCACGAAGTACCCAATTCAAATATTTGAAGGACCCCAAGAGCTCATAAGTCAAAGGTTGAGAGGACGTGGAGAGAATTTCCGCGCGCAGTCTCGCCCAACAGTCCGGATTTCTAGAAAGATGGAAGAAGGCGTTGGTGAGCGCAACAGCTACATTGTCGTGGGCAGGCATGAATATGCTCAAAACAAGATATCGCAGGGTGAGCTTATCTTGCGCACTCTTTGCAAGCTCATCGATGATTCGCACTTGGTTCTTGGTGCCCGGTGGATCGTCTCCCTTTTCTAAGATGCGGGAAAATGCTTCCTCAATGCGTGCATCAATGTAGTCATAGACATCTTGGCAGCCTTTGTAATGCTCTTTCGATCGCTGGGGAACGGGAATTATAACATCTCTCTGTGCAGCCTGGAAAGCGTTCATGAAATCTTTGCCAGTGTCCGGTGATGAGAGTGCGTCCGTTGAGCGACCAAATATAAACTCGCTGGAGGAATCAAGGGTCTGGTCCTCGTCAGCCTCGTCAGAAGGCGTGTACGAGAATCATCACTCATTCGGAACTTACGAGTCGTTTGAGCAATGGAAAAAGATCTATCGTTAAACCATCGCGTGGAAGAAGAGCCATGAAGCGGTCCACATGACGGCCTAACCGATCAAGATTCGCGATATGTGCAACATCGAATGTTGGTCGAATGAGTGCTCGGCTTATCTTCCACTGAGGTCCATCTGTAACCAGCATGCCGTTTCCGAAAAAACTATTCCCTCCCTCATATCGCAAAGGCTGCAGACCAAACTTGTCGAAATGCGTCGCTAACACTGCCTTTGATACTTCTGGGTCGTTGGTTCGAATGAAAACTCGACCGGCTCGCTTAGCCTTGTGCGTTTTTCCATGTTCATTGAAGAGACGGGTCGCTGTGTCGAGGAAACTTTGATTTTGAGCTGATTCGCGATTGATTTCATCTAGGTTGAGGTTTGGCTGCGGAGGGTCTTTGCAGCCATATCTGCGAATTAGCACTCTACGCGTGAGCCACTTGTTGAGTTTCGGAGAGAGCAAGTACGCGGGAAAGCAAAACGCAGCTATGAGAGCTGGGAGTAGTAGAGATATCAGTGTCATAATTTGAGGTGGCTTTGTTGGTTTTGCTCTCCAAAATCTGGAAAAAGAAGATTTGCACAGAACAAACGAACAGGACTCAGAACAAGCCGTGAACGCCAAGATGTCAGCCAAGAGTGAGGTGAGGCGAAGACAGGATGTAACAGGCGAATACCAATGCTGTTCGCCTTCACCTGCAAAGCTGCACTATTATTAAGTCAGCTGAGCAATATTGGAGTTCCCACCTGTTTGGTTCACTTCAGCAATTTAATATGCACTTCTGTTTGTCTTACCTTCCACTGAGCACCCGGCCCAGTAGGAACCGAGTGTTCCATTATATTACACCAACGGTTGTGCATCAAACTTGGTTGCCTTCTTCTTAATAAGTTTTCGCTCTCCGAATAGTATTCGTATTCCCAACTTGACGGGCGATTGCCTGTACTACCCTACTATCTGGCAGCTGTAAATCGCCAATAGTTGTGCTCGAATTGAAGAGTTGCATCCCAAGACGTGTCTCACAGAGATCTCATCTTTGGGGTCCGAAAAGTGGGCTTTTCATCCACACAAGAGGCATCGTCTTACATCCTTGTGAGAAAGGTGTTCGATTCTCTGCAGAACACGTTGTGGCTGCCTCCCGTGCGCCTTCTATTAACCATGTCGACGTATCTACAGCTCGGTTCTTACACTGCAGCAATCGCTAGGGTCGCTGTGGTGCTGTGCCTCAACGTGCTCGCTGTGGGCACGAGATTTTATGTCAGAAAGGCGCTAAAACACAAGCTACAACTCCATGACTGGCTTGTCATACCAGCCTTAGTAAGGCAACACTATCATAGACTGGTTCTGCAATTCTCATTTCAGTCTAGCTCCTAAATATTGGCATGGCGACGGCCTTATTCTATGGTGTTGGGAAGGATTACATGTTCAGCAAATCAATCAAACAGCCCCCAGGCCCCGAACCGAAGGGTAGAATCCTGCAAGCTTATTCGACCATCAAAAAAGTTAATTTAATGCTTCCAACTCTAGAGGACCACAGCTGATGTTGTCAGATCGAGTTCGGGGTCCTTCTGATGTCGCTATCGGCGTTGACATGCATCAAAGTGAGCTGTCTTTTGTTCTATAAATTCGTATTCGTGTATGAAAAGTGGCATTTTTGGGACCCGCGGAACATTTTTATGAACCTCGTGATTATTTCTATAGTACTCTGGGATCTGGGTTTCAGCTTCACACTCATATTCTCCTGCAAAGGCCATGTCAGCACGTACTGGGGCACCAAAACATCCAAGGAACTAACGGCCAAATGCATCAACCCATTCATCTACATGTATGCCTTGTCGATAGCCGACTTCATCACCGATGGGATTATTCTCCTGATCCCAATTCCTATGATTTGGAAGCTGCACCTTCCGATCGGGCGGAAACTCGGCGTGATGATCTTCCTTCTCGGTTCATTGTAAGTCTCATACGGGGTTTGAAATGAGAAAGTACCATCACTTACACCAAGCTTAGGGCTGCCCTCGTCTCGTTAATAAGACTTCTTTGGAGCGTCAAGATGGTGGCTATCGGCACTAACCCTTCCGCACATCAAGATCCTCTTAGTAGGTTTCTCGATCCCAAGGATATCCATAAACTGACTGGTGTTAGCTCTGCTCTCGAACGAACTCTTTTGGTATATCATCGAGTCAGAAACCGCCCTCCTAGCCGTTTGTCTTCCTTCTCTCTCCGGGATTCGGCGAACTCGTCCAGTCGACAAAATTGTCCGTAGTGTTCAAAGTAAATTTTCCCTCAGGTCTTCTGGGTCCAGCGGCGACGCGACCGAGAAACATGGTGAGAAAAGAGAGGGCCCGGGATCAAGTCGTTCAGATTTGGGTCAACATAATCCGCCCCAGAGACAGCTTAATGATGTGGGTATATTGCCAGACTTGGAGTCCCAATCTTCGAGAGGATATCATTGAGTAGAAGCCAACGCTTGCCAGGTCATGAAGGCTGAGATATGAGTGTGAGTAGCTGTGTTAACATAGATGTGAAAAGTAATGATGATGGTCGTACATACCCATACATAGGTATCTGTATAATGAACGGCGCACAATAGATTCTTACGAATCCTGCACCTGTTGGGAAGGCTCACTGCCGCAAGTTCTATTATTTGATCTCGGCCAAACTTCCGCGTAAGCTTTCGATTCGCGGGTTCCTCTTGGTTGTCTGACTTTCACGGTTATTTTACTTCAAGTCATCCTTCCAACTATGGTTCGTTGCGAGGACGCTAGCTATAAAGGCAGAATGCTTCTCGCAACAGGGGGGTGAACATTCATAAATGGGTAGATCAAGTTGTTTATTCTCACAAACACTATTCCTAGGAGTGGTTGAGAATTCATTCATCATAAAACTGGTTTCTCCACGCATTAACCATAACTCTGAAGAAGCCCCATGCCCTAAGCCACATACACACAATCTTCAGGTCCCAGCGTTATTCGACTGCTAGAGAATGAACCACCAAGGCCTTTGTGTCGCTCCAGTCGGTAGGGAGCGGCGCCGAAGTCGACCAACTCCTTGAGCGTGCACTGTTTCCATGTTGTCTCTGTGGACAAATCTGGGCTGCACAACATTTTGAACCAAATCCTGGGATTTAGAGTCCCGGGATAAAGCGCATCCGGCGCGGATAGCTTATATTGTATGTACTTCGTCTGACCGCATATCCTGGATATAGTTATAGTGTATGCAGTACAAAGCCTGCCATGGCAGATACATACGACATGGCAGCGCACTTAGTCCCTATTCTCTTGGCTAGTTACTGAATACGCACTTAGTCCCGCTATATTTGAAAACATCTTTTACAGGCTTCGACTGACACAACATACTTCAATCAGAGGACAAGGGGTTTTTTCCTGGGCTAGGTGTACGAGCTGTGGTTCCAGCCAAGCTATGTAAGTTCTTTCGATATGCGTGCCGTTCACGTATCTCGACTGCGGCATCTGGACCCGGCAAGTCCAAAATCCCAACTGTATTCCACGCGCATCAGATAGTAATCTCCCAAAACTCGATCTTGGTTCCAGATCAATGATAATGTCGATGTCCTACCCAGCCAAGACCTTGTCCTCTATCTGATACGGACCTTCCTAATCGCGTTAGTCTGCTATCCAACGTCATTCCCCTCACACAATTCCACACGCAAGCACAACGGCTTCGCACCAAGTCATTGATATGATAACCGGGCACGAACCAATCGATCAAACGCGAGGTGTGTATCTGGGGCGGTGCAAGGTTGCGTACCCGCATCTACGCCCCTCTTTTGTCGGTCGATTAGTTACCCAGCCTACCACGGTCGATGGAGAAGGGGCCAGATACAACACCCGGCGTGGGGAGATCTGGAGATGCATATAAACGACCTAAAGCCGAAACCAGACAAATGCGACTACATTTGCAACCGCGATTCCGGTGCCGGTTCTATCGTCGCATTTTCTTCGTCGTTGCAGCACTGGTCTTCATCATGGTCTCCTTGCTCTATTTCCTGAAGACAGCGGCTGTCTTTGGGCCATCATTGGTGCAGGCGCACTATGGTTATAACAAGTCCAATAGCAAGCTCCCGTTGCTCATGGAGGCAACAATGGAGGAACTGGCTGCTGGGCTCCAGGCGAAGCTGTTCACCAGTGTAGATCTCGTTAATGTGAGTCCCAGTTTTGATCTTTTACAGAGACACAACTGTCAGATACCGGGGTACATTTCACAGTGGGAGTCAACCTTCTACTCTCTACCCATTAGTCTCCTCAAACATACATAGTTAGACGTAGTGTACGGGCATAACTGATGACCTATAGGCGTACATTGATCGCATCCTCAAAATGAACACCACCCTTCACATGGTCGTAGAGCTCAACCCCGACGCTCTTGCCATTGCAGCAAAGCTGGACAAAGAGCGCACGTGCGGGAAAGTGCGAGGGCCTCTTCATGGACTTCCAATCTTGATCAAGAATAACATTGCCACGTTTGACGAGATGAATAATACAGCGGGTTCCTATTCTCTTCTAGGCGCCAAGGTACCACGCGATGCCACCGTCGCTCACAAGCTTCGCGAATCCGGTGCCATCATCCTTGGAAAAACGAACCTCTCTCAATGGGCCAATTTCCGCTCTTCGAATTCCTCAAATGGTTGGTCTGCGCATGGTGGACAAGTGTACGGCGCGTACTACCCGGGTCAAGATCCTTCTGGCTCTTCCTCGGGCTCTGCTGTGGCTTCGTCTTTGGGCCTTGCAGTTGCTTCTCTAGGTACAGAGACCGATGGGAGTATTGTGAGTCCGAGCGAGATCAACAATCTGGTGGGCATCAAACCAACCGTAGGCTTGACATCCCGTGCTCTTGTGATACCCATCTCGGAGCACCAAGACACCGTGGGCCCCATGGCACGAACCGTAAAAGACGCAGCATACCTTCTCCAAGCAATTGCTGGTCCTGACCAATACGACAACTATACATCCGCGATTCCTTTCAACGGCACGTTGCCCGACTACGTTTCAGCGTGCAAGATGGATAGCCTGGTAGGGAAACGTATTGGTGTCCCACGCAACGCGGTCGGATCCCGTGACGCTGTCTCCGCCCCCGTCCTCGATGCCTTCGAAGTCGCTCTCGGTATCCTCGAGGAAGCTGGCGCCATAATCGTGGATAACGCAAACTACACGGCATGGGACGAATATCAGAACAGTTCTGCGGAAGGCTTTGTTCTCGATGCCGATTTTGTCGTCAACCTGGCCTCCTACCTGGCGCAGCTGACCTACAACCCGAACAACGTTACCTCCCTCGCCGACGTGAGCAATTTCACACACAGATTCAGACCAGAAGACTACCCCGATCGCGACACGGCGGTCTGGGACGAATCTCTTGCGCTGAACTTCACCCAGTCCTCCCCCGAGTTCTGGGCGTACTACCAGGAAGACCTGTTTCTCGGCGGTTCAGGCGGTCTACTTGGGGCGCTTGATGCGTATAATCTCGACGCTGTGGTACTTCCAACGCGCACAGCATCCGGAACTTCGGCCATTATTGGAGGACCAATTGTAACGGTGCCGTTGGGAGCATACCCGGCAAATACGACGGTCCAGACGAACTCGAGGGGCGATCTGAATGCCACGGCACCCGGGATTCCCTTTGGTCTGGCTTTTGCGGGGAGATTATGGACCGAAGAGAGCTTGATAGGTTTCGCATATGCGTATGAGCAGAGGAGTGGAGTACGGGAGAAGGTGAAGACGTATGTAACACCAACGACAGAGTTGGTGGACGTCATCAAGTGGTGAAGGCTGGGTGTGGGATCTGAATAGCATTGATTCTAACATGGTGTGTATCATAGCGAAGTGCGCATGGTAGAACTAAAATCACTTCCAAACGATACTCAGATGGGGTAGTTGATACCTCGAAATCTATACATCAAATCCACCGGATATGTACGGCGGAGCGATAATCTATGCTCCAACGCCATCGTCATGCCTACTCAAAGTATCCAGGGAACAACCACTTGAGTTTATCCTCGGCCTCTTTCCCTCTTCCTTCCTTGGCAGTAATCCCACCAGCAAACTTCATCTGTCCCTCCAAGTGCTTGCCCTTGACTTGTTCATCGTGTTCCTCTTTGCTCAATTCATCCAGCACAGCCCCCACGAACCGTTTCGCATTCTCCGCATTAGCCTTCATGTGTCCCATAACCATCTCGACATTGACGTCCTCGCCTGCCTCCCCTCGCCAGCAATCGTAATCCGTCGCCATGCAGATCATTTGGTATGCGATCTCGGCCTCCCGGGCAAGCTTCGCTTCTGGGAGGGCAGACATGTTGATTACAGAGCCACCCCACGATCTATACATGTGCGACTCGGCGCGCGTGCTGAATTGTGGGCCCTCCATGCAGATCAGTGTGCCTTTGTCGTGTAGGGTGACGGCACCATTTTCGCCCTCGAGCGCGTGTCCACACTTGTTCACGATCTTAGCGAGCTTGGTATCGAAGGGATCCCCGAAGCCGACGTGGCCGACCATACCGCCTTCGAAGAATGTAAATGGGCGGATACCCTTGGTGCGGTCGATGACTTGGTCCGGGACCACAAAGTCTCGCGGACGAATCTCTTCTCGGAGGGAACCGACAGCGCTGAAGGCGATGATTGTGCGGACGCCGAGGGAGCGGAGAGCGGCGATATTGGCTTGGTTCTTCACCTCGTGAGGTGCGAGTTCATGGTGCAGGCCGTGACGGGAGAGGAAAGCGATCGGGATGGGCTTTCCAGTTGAGGGAGAGAGGTGGTGGAGGATGGAGATTGGGGAGGATGGCGAGCCCCAGGGCGTCTTAACATCCAGGGTCGCGACGAGTGTGAAGCCAGAGAGGGCTTGGATGCCTGTTCCGCCAATTACGGCAATGGAGACGGGCTCTGAGGCCAATAGTCAGCGATGGAGGATTAAACTGAGGGGTATTCGCGGACCATCGTATTTCGAGGGCACACCTGCCATTCTGCGATAGGGAATTTGGATAGAGCGTGTGAAGAGCAGAGGACGGATGTGAGATGTGAGCTTGAACATTCATTGATTGAGAAAGTTGATCAAACCTTTTTGGCGGGGTGGTGGGGCACGAAGAAATCGAGCTCGGACCCTGATGACGCAACAGCCAATCAGCTATCGCAGTGCATTTGATACCTTTGTAAGGAGATGCTGAACAAATCGCTCAAACTTCTCTGCTTACACTTATTAATTGAGTGTTGGAGACTAAGTCCACCATCTGATATATATTATGGATATATCACTCAAGTAACCTACCTCCTTCTGTCTCGGAAGCTGTTTTACACTGCTCCAGGCTAACATGCTCGATTCTCACGAATCCTCTTGCAAAAAGACATTGAAGTCGGTGGTCACTGTCTTCGTGATATCTGTAATGATGCGAAATAACAATTCCACATGGGAAACAAGAATCCTCGGTTTGATCCCAAGACGCCATTGTTCGTTGGCAAGAAAAGCTGGTAACCCTTACTTATTCTTACGGGATAACTTATATTTTTGCCAGCACATAGACACAGTTATCAAGGCAATTGATAGCAAAACCCGAACATGGCTATCCAAACCCAGCTCTCAACTATTTATAGTTACCATGGCATGTCTCAAAAAGCCCAGGTTCCATTAGAAGGCGTCTTGTATGGACTCGGAATCGCCATGACGCCAATTCGTGGGCTGCTCTCCTAGAAGATACTATTCACACCAGGGGACGGACAGGTTACATGAAATCGAGATGACAGTCTGTTTTTAGACACAGCCTTTTCCAGTGAGTTCCTGTGAAACGTGACAAGATGATGAAATAAAATGATGACGAAACTGAGTATCAAAGGGTAATGGAACATGGCCATCTCTCCATGCCTTGTTCAACTAGTCCTAGTCCAGCAAGGTCCAACAAGAGGATGAATACCCAAAGATTTTGTGGCTTTAGTGTTGTTTGTGTTCATTGTTTATGGTGTACTGTACATAGTAAGGTAATAATTACTAGTTAGATGGGGGATCATTTGCGGAACTGGTCGTGTTCCCATTCGCTGTTCTTGTGGCACGTCCGAACGCCCGTGCGGATGGCCTGATGGAAGATCATCGATGATCGGCAAACTTGCAGTGCGCTGAATGTGTACGTCGTATGTACTGTAGGAAGCGACAAGAGGCTCAACTAGCTGCGCTGGAAATGGTGCGCAACCATGGGCATCGCTGTTTGTCTGTCAGCTTGATTGTCAGCTTGATTGTCAGCTTGATTGTCAGCTTGATTGACAGCTGCAGGTAAAATCTTGTCTATCCTTGGTAGGCTGTAGCCTTGTTGCTCGGATGCTGGGGAGTCACGCATCCGGGCCCTGGGCGGCACCAAGGTACCCACCTATCAGATCCGTTATTGAGAGCTTTGGCCTCTTCGCTGACAAAAACGGCCCTCGACTTTTGTTGAAGTATATTAATTAAAAAGAAAGCAACGACACTTGTGTTGCATCTGCACAGTAGATCACCCCCATCTCGCCCCTATCCATCAGCAACCACATTGCGAGCATACACCTTGACCTCGATCGACCTCGACCTCGACCTCGACCTTGACCTTGACCTCGACCTCGACACCAACAAAGACCTACCCAACACACGCCATGTCTGTCCACGAAATCCTAGTGCTCGGAGGCAACTTTGGCGGCTTCAACGTCGTCCACCACCTCCAGCGTCAGGTTCTTCCCATCCTCAAGAAATCTGCAGGCGATACGACATTCCACATTACCCTCGTTACTCCGAATTCACACTTCTTCTTCAAGATTGCCGCTCCCAGAGCTCTCATCAACGCGGAACTCATTCCAGAGGAGAAGATCTTCAAACCACTCTCTGAGGCCTTCAAACAATACAAAGATTCCGTCACCGTCGTGCAGGGCAAGGCCGTCGGTCTCTCGTCCGAGACACGCACCGTCAGCGTCGAGCTCGTGGGCGGCGCTGGTAGCAACGAGTTGAAATATGGTAAGTTGTGCGTGTGCAAAGTATAATGTGCTTGCAATGTGCTTGCAATCTTCTCCGCTATCTACTCTATCCTTCACTTTGGAGGCCTCTGTTGACTTTGGTTCTCGTGGGTTTTAGACTCCCTTTTCATTGCGACCGGTACAAACAGCGCCAGCCCGCTATGGACGCTCCACGATGACCACAAGATCACCATCGATGCCCTACACAAGCTGCACGCTGCTCTTCCCAACGCAAAGACCGTTCTTGTCTCAGGAGGTGGGCCGGTAGGCGTTGAGACATCCGGCGAGATCGCCGCTGCATATCCCACTGTCAAGGTTACTCTTGTTTCCGGTGGCGAGATCTTGTCCACATTGAAAGCAGGCAACATTGCAAAGGCCAAAAAGCTCCTCGCCGACGCAAAGGTCGAGATCGTCAACGCCCGCGTCACCAAGACCTACTCTGAAGGCGCAAGCACCGTTGTGGAGCTCGATAAAGGCGAAGCGAGGACCGTGGACATCTACATCGACGGACGAGGCGTGGAGAAGGTCAACAGCGAATACATTCCCAAAACCTGGCTCGATGCGACCGGCCGCGTTACAACACGCGATAGCTACTTCCGCGTCAAGGGAGATAATCAGGCTGATGTTTCCAACACATACGCTGTAGGTGATATCGTTGCGGGCAGTACAAATACCGCAATTGAGCTCGACGCCCAGGTTGCGACCGCGGCCTCCAGCTTTGCTGTCGACGTCTTGAAGAAGTTGGGAGCCAAGGCTGGCGGCTCGGGAGGCCTTTTATCCTTCATCCCAGGGCTCGGTGGCAAGTCTCTCGCCCAGAAGGAGTTTAAGCCCATGAAGGATACCATAGTTGTCCCGATTGGCCCCAATGGTGGTGTCGGCCAAGTCTTGGGATGGTCTTTACCGTCATTCGCCGTCAAGAAGGGCAAGGCTGAGAAGTTTCTATTAGAGCTGTGTGAGCCTGTTGTCACTGGTACCAAGTTCGCTCAAGTTTGAGACGCGTTGAGCTTTGGAACGAAGGACTAATGGTGGAGAGAGAGAGAGAGAGTGTGTGTGTGTGTGTGTGTGTTATACCTAATAAAGGATTGTCTGTCAATTAACTATAATGTAGCCTACTGTTCTCCCGCTCCAAAAGCACATCTGGGTATTACAATGGTTGCTGGCGTTGTTAACCGAGCGTAGGGATAAAGAAAGCATTGCAATACTGTCGTTACCCTTTTAATCCCCTAACTCAACTTGATAATCTATTTGAAAGAGCATCTAGGACGTGTCCGTTCAGTGTCTATGATACTCATACCCACGTAGTAAACACGCCCAGTTTGAAGATCATGTTCAGGGCGCGATTCTAGTCTTGGCGGAAATTAACGCACGGCTGAGCACCACATGTAGGTATGCCTTTTTGTATGTATTTTTACAACCTTTTAATAAAATATAATGCCTTCACATTCTACAAATGTTGTTACAGCTATAGTGTATACCTTTTGCTATTCTCCTCAACCTTTGCTAGCACAATTTATTTATGAACGGCACGTGATTGTTAGACTACCCTGGCGCGTAATATTCCCTCGAGAATTTCTTGGTTTTGATAACCCTCGGTTACACCTGCTGTGGTCATTTTCTGCTCACAAGCTGCTTCTCGGGCATCCCCTATGTCTCAACGCCCGACTTTTCAGACAGCAACGGTTTCATGACGTCTTGGATCTCTAGCACAACAACTGCCCTGCACGCATCTGCCTGATCACCATTTTTCCGTCCGCTCATCCCCACCTCCCTCCCTTTTGTCTCCAATAATCTTCCGCTGGTGGTCGATCATCCGTTCGCGCTAAAAGGTGCTCTTTAACATGTCCTTTCTCGACTTCAATTTTAGCCATTATGATTTGGGCTCATCGTCGTATTTCTACAATTACGATGGTTTTGCACAGTATGCAAATCCGCCCACAAACTATCTGGGGACCGGATTGTTTCTAGGATATATTGCGTTGGCGCTTGTGTGTACGGGATGGATTATGTGGGATTCGTGGACGCGGTACGATGCCTTGATCGCCTCGCCCAAATCTGAAAAGGCGAGTGCGAATACCAAGGATGAAAGTGAGAAAAAAGAAGAGACTCCGTCCCAAGGCCTCGACATCAGGAACGCGCGCGCTCGACACATCAAGATTTACGCTGTCCTCGCATCAATCAGTTTCGCCATGTTATCGTTCCACATGCTGAATTTCCTCATTGCTTCATACCAGCAATGGAACGGAGGGGGTTCGGCCGACTTGAGTGTGGAGAAGATGAAGAGCTGGATGCTAGAGACAGGCCTATTTGAAAGTTTTGCGATGGAGTTGGTCGACGATGGACCGAGTACTGTGTGGATGCAGATAGGCGTGATGGGGATCTGGTTCTGGGGGGTTTGGATGAGCGGGAAAGGTATAGCTACTTTCAGTCTGCGAAGATTTGAGCACTGATCAATGTTTAGCAAACGAGCGTGCATTCTCGGGAAGGAGTATGCTGCCGTATATTCTGCTGAGCCAGATTCTGCCCATATCCTTCACGGCCGCATTGTTCCTTATCCATCTGCACCTCTCATCTCCCGATCTCGCATCCACTGCACCAGAGCCAGCATTAGAGAAGACAACAACAGCAACAACCCGGTCATCGCACACCTCGCCAGAAACGCACCCCGTACCCCTGTCTCTGCATCCAATCCACCGCAAAACATCCCTCCTGCTACCTACCATTTTACTTAACGCTGTTCTTCTCTCTATCGCACCTCTGCGTCAGCACCGCCTCTTCATTCCTTTGGTTCTCTTCACTCGTATCATGCTCCTTCTACCTTTTACGGGTAGGATTAGCACGAGGAGTGTGGAAATGAAGAGATCCATGTTCGTTTCTTGGGGCTTCCTAGTTGCGAATCTTATGGTGTTGCTGAAGGGGTATCAGCTTGGCGATGTGTTCGCAGTATTAAGAGGAGGGCAGTTCGGAGGAAGTGCAGTGAGGGCGTTGGGATGGGATGCGATTATGGGATGTGTACTTGAGAGGGTGGTCGGATGGGGAGGCGGTGTGTGAGGTAAGCGGAAACTTAATCGAGAAGCCAACGGCCATGGGCATCTCACATGTGTCATATACTGACATAGCATATCTTGGAGAAGTCAAAGGATGACCATGCAGGATAAATATAGGGATTTTTTGATTGGAAGAATTCATGTGGTGGTCAATTCAAATGTTGTGCTCGTGGAGTTGAAATGTCACGTGACGGAAGGCGCATTTTCGCATATCGGTGTTCATGCCTGCTGATGTTCATGAATGGACACATGCACTTGGTGGTTTGATACTACGCGACATCCAGAGTTACCCGAGTAATCGGTCTCATCGATATCTCATCGCCGCCTCAGTTCCCAAGACGGCATCGAATGGAGCGAGCACGGGAGGTGGAATCACTTAGCAAGGGATCGTCACAAGAATTTGAATGATCTACAAAGGCATGTACCCGTAGATATGTCGACCAAATCCGAGCACCCGGTTAGGGGACCCCTCAAGCAACGGCGTCCATGTACCTACGAGTACCTATCTATGCATGGCGTGCTTGCTTGGTATCTCTTGGCGGACAGGGCTATCATAACGTTCAACATCAAACCCATCCATTCCCATGCATGGCCGATATACACAAGCCGCGTCGACGACCTATTCTAAATCAGGAACGACGTGTGCGCTTCGTCGGGGTAGTAGGCGATCGGGCGCAAAACGCGCTCCAATGCGAAGACGGTGATAGATAGATGTCGGTTGGCACCAACTGGCGCGCGGGTCAGGGATAACCGTGGGAACCCATGGCCCATAGACTTGGGCTGGCTAGGTTGGCAATCATGCAGGAACAAGATGCACACAGAAAGCGAGTACGCAGGGTTGTGTCCTGTACTTGGGGATGCGTGGTGGGTTAGTATCCACCGGTTTATATGCAGGGAGAACGCAGTGGCTTAGCCTATTACCATGTGGAGTCTTGGAGGGCAGGCATCGTTCCAGGGACGATATCCTCGTAGCCCGTGTGCGGGGAAAGCTCGAGTGTATGTGTGAATCTATCTAATTCGCTGATTGGGTCTACATATACATGGTCAGCCGATTTCCATATCAAGGAATTAGCCGGACTACAGGATCATGATGTAGATTCGATACAGAGGAGTCGAGGGGGAGCAAACGCTATGACAGAACAATGTCAGACTGGTCAAACGACGAGATCTGCAAGGAGACGGAGGTAGACTAAGCATAGGCAAGGTACACGTGATATAAGACATGTAAGTTGACCGGTCAGAGTCGGTTCATTGCGTTTCAGTATTATTTTTTTCATCTATCAAAACTGCTTCCTTGTGTGTGCATGCACATACAAGCCCCCTCCAATTAATACTTAGCATCTCTCCATAGACTCGTTTGTCAGGAATTGCAGCAACAGCTTCAATCTCGATCAAAGATGGCCCTGGCAACTTTCCAACTTGGACCGCCGTTCGTGCGGGTTTCGGCGACGGTAGTCTCCACTAGAATGATGGCAATGTTCTCGATGACTTGGGCTTGGAACAGATATTAGTGGTAGAGTGAGAAATGGGGATGGCGATTGAATGTATCGAGGTACATACCGTTTGGGGTATGCTACGATGGACTACTCGGCCAATTTGGCTGCAAGCGTCGTGCTAGATGCAACGACGAAAGTCGTGAAGACTGAGAGTTTATAGCTGCCCATCCATTCACTTCCTAATAGAGCGTCTCTTGGTCCCAAGAACTCACTTACTTGGAGCGTCAGCTTCTGCAATACTGAGCCATAATTCCGGCGTAACCCGAAGGCTCTCGGTCATATCCAGACGTGAAGGTGAACCACCACGATCAAGTAATTGGCATGCAGGCCAATAGCACAATATTTCCTCGTATCACTGTATCACAATTCCCATTGTCAGAGCATGCTTATCGCTTGGTAATTATTTTCATGCATAGCCTTGGCGAGTCCGAACATCTAACTACCGGGTCGGCCACAATTGCATCCCACTGTTCAATAACAGTCCACAGTCAGCAATGCGACGCGAGCTGATATTGACCATGACCACAGACTAGAAATCCAAAAGTGGAAGGCGGATGAGGCAAATGAGTCAACGACAGTGATTTCGAAGAGTAAGATGAGCGATAGCGAGGAGGGACTGGAGGGTGCAAGATGTGGTCGTGTAAGCGCAGATTGAGGACAGAGGTCGGGGGAGATAATTATTAGGTGACGGATTGATAAAGGCCTTGTGTTGCTATCTATTGACCGCTGCGAAACGGCCCGAGATTCTGCCATGGGCTGCGACGGAGAACCGGAAAGTGGGTTGTTCCCCACCGTTTCTGGCTTCTGAACGATTGCATGTACATACTGTGTAGTTTAGTGTGTAGGTTAGGTACTTGTGGTATTAAGATAGATAGACTTCATGAAGGGGAGTGGCAGGTTCAACGGCGGCCGCGTGGCGTCCCGCTTCGCTTCCGTCCGTGCCCGCCCATCTAGGATATAAATATCTTAGTAGAAAATACTCCAAACATCTCGTATGACAAGGATGACTTATCAATAAGTAGAGGCGGCCGTTCGTACCCTTCGCAATAGTTCGCATCTTGTTTTCCGAGCATCTTTTGGTCCATGCACTTGCTAATATAGGCAAACACCCGTGGTAAGAATACCCCCATCATAACGCGTAGAACGTGACTTGTCTCCAGAACGGACTTGGCCAATAGGATACGTCGTGTGTGACTTAGCTCTTATCTACAGATCTTGGCTTGGTCACGTGCGGATACCGTTATCATGATATAACCCGTTATAAGGATAGATTTCGACACATTCCCCAGTGTCTTTATAACGGATGTTTGCCTGTTAGTGCCCAACAACCGGGTTTCGTGGGGGCTCAAGGGAAGTCGTTGTGTGTGGTGAGGTGTAGTTCGAACGTCGGTACACAGAATGCGGGACATACTCCAAAGTGACATCGGAAGGTTCGAAACCGATCGGCACTGTCTGCTCTCATGTCTTATGTAAGTTTTGCTTGGGTTTGGTCTCAGCATGAAACATGGTTATTGCAGCATCTAAACTTCAACTTTTATTTCAACATTCTACATACCTCCATGCTCAACCCATCTTATCACATCGCTGTTGGAGTTCCTGCTGTCTGTTACCCATTGTCCAAAAAATAGATTCGCTGATGTTGCATCGTCCTGTCGTATGCGCGCACATCTGTGCCAATGTGGCACAAGTCGTTTGTATTCGTTATCTACCTATACCTACTCAAGCGCCCGGGTAATCCTAGAGTCACGTGCGTGATAACCCCGAAGATTTCACCAGAATAATTCTAACTCGGGTTTAGACCAGCTTATGTGATTCCAGGACCAGGCGTTTTCACGAGTAATAAGCCCCCTCCCCCTTCCAAATCATCGCGATATGCGCTCCACCATCTGGGCTCGCAGCCGCCACCACACTCAATGAACCCTGCCACATACCGGCAAGCGAATGGCTTCTTTTGATAGGTGCGCAAGCTTCCCCCATCTTTCAAGTTCCGTCTTCGAAAATCTGATGAGAAAACTCTGCTTATCGCGGCCGAATCTTGAAAATTTGGCGCGAGTGTACGTACTGTACAGCTCCAAGTAGGATGTATGTAGGTGGCAGCACACTTTGCCTACAACTGATTACACTGGGGAAGAATCCCTACGTAATTGATCGGGGAGGAGCAGGGAGGAGCAGGAATATGTCGTAGGTGCTTGGACCGCCCCGGGATCCTCTACCATGCACACTGATCACGTGGATGGGCGTCGAGATAACACGACAATTGGGTACCTTGTGGATAGATGGGGTGTGTTGGGGGCTTTGGGTGAGTGGGAATGCGATGCGCCCTGCGAGCGACAGCCGCGGTGCGATTATCAATCTATGCAAGAGATAACAGGTAAGCAGCCGAATTGACGCGGACCGGTGTGATCGTATTCGGGGGTGCTGGTAAAGGTCTTACTGCATATCTTTTCGAGCGGTGAAGGGTCTTTTCTCTAAGGACTCGAAGGACTTCAAAAGGAGAACAAGTCCTGCTTGCATCTCACTTCCTCACCTTGTCTCTCCCATCCTCTCTTTTCGATTGTGGCTTCGTGGGACGTTTTAGAGGATCGACATCCCTCTCAACTCAAGTTTCCTCCTTGTCGTCACTCTCATCACCGGCATGAAGAGCTTCATCGCCGCCACCGCTGCGCTTTCGTTAGCCAGTGGTGTCGTGTCAACTCCTATCGCCCGCTCCAACCTCATCCTCTTCAAGCCGTTGAGCGTTACTTCCAACTCCGTCCACAACATTCACATTGGCTATGGTGACGCTGATTTTGAAGGCGAGGTGCAGGTAGTGCATGGAGATTGTGCACTGACCAAATCCCATCAAAGACACCACGAAGTTGGATCGACGTTTGTGGCCCGCGACGCCAAGCCTGAGCGCTTCATCTGGATCGTGCCTGAGGATGCTGTCCACGAGGGCTGTCTGCATGCTTTCTCCGGTACTACGCTCATCGGACGCTCGGCTCCTATCTCAGTCTCAAAGAACCTTCGGAAACGTGAGGACATCTCTGATGTAGCTGATGTTAATGGCCCTTGGTTCGACGGTGTTGCGTACATGAAAGATAAGGCGAACAACGCTTCATTTGTTGCCTCTGCCAAGAGCAAGAAGATCGCTATCGTTGGAGGTGGAATGTCCGGGTTGTTGACTTCTTTGCTGCTGACTTCCGTCGGAATTAATGACTGGCACATCACCGAGTCCAGTGCAAGAGTCGGAGGGCGTATTCGAACCAAGTACCTTAATGGATCTACCCCATCGCAATATCAATATCAAGAGATGGGCCCTATGCGTTTCCCTGTCTCCACCTACTACAAGGACACCAACGAGACCATTGAGATCAACGACCACAAGATGGTGTTCCAGCTCGGCGCCGTACTCAACCAGATGAACGGCATTGCTGAGGGCGATACTTCATCTGATCTCGCCGTGAACTTCATCCCCTGGATCCAGAGCAGCCCCAACGTTCCTGCGGATTCAAACGGCTTCCGTCTTCCCAACGGCCGCATTCCCAGCGCGGCACAGCTCGCTGCCAACTCTTCCCTGAAGTACGCAGCGGTCTCGCCAACCAACACCACCGCTGCCGAACTTGCTACTGAGGGCTACGAGGCGAAGATTGATGAGACCGAGGAGAGACTGAAGGCCGCCGCAAAGAACATTTTCAAAGCTCATAAGGAGTCTGTCGAGAGGGGCATGTTTGATTTCTCCGAGTACACCTACCTCAGATATGCCCTTGGCTACGATTCCAATACTGCCGATTATGTCGCTGGAACCTCTGACAACCTCCCCATGTGGGACCTGTACGATTCCGTGTACTTTGGAGCCACGACGTGGAGAACCATCGACAAGGGCCTTGAATCACTTCCTCGCGCTTTCCTCCCTCACGTTCAGGACAAGCTCACCCTCAACCGCAAGATTGATGGCATTTTCTACAGCAACGACACTGGCAAGGTGTCTCTCACGTGGCGTGACGATCCCTTGGCTATGACCCCCGAGACCGAGGAATACGACTACGCCGTTGTGGCCGTCCCCTTCTCCAAGGTCCGCGGCTGGAATCTCCCCAAGTACTCCTCTCTTCTGAGTCGAGCTATCAACACAATGAACTATGAGCAATCGTGCAAGGTACATACAATCTTGAATGGTGGTGAACAGTATGTAGGCCGCTAACACCCAACCAGGTATCCCTTCACTACAAGACCCGCTTCTGGGAGCACCTGAGCCCGCCCATCGTTGGCGGATGCGGTGCCGTCGACACCTACGGTATCGGATCTGTCTGCTACCCAGCATACAAGATTAACTCAACAGGCCCCGGCGTGATCCTTGCCTCGTATACCAGTGGTGTTTCGGCCCGCACTGTCGCGTCCATGACCACCGAGGAACACGTTGCTCGCACACAGCGCGCCATGATCGAGGTCCACGGTCCCATCGCAGCTGAACAGTGGACTGGCAATTACTACAGGCAGTGCTGGGAGGTCGATGAGCACCAAGCCGGTGCATGGGCTTCCCCGTTTGTCGGCCAGCAGGATCTGTATCTGCCTGCGTACTACAAGACCGAGTACAAGAGCATTTTTATCGGCGAGCACACAACCTACACGCACGCGTGGATCTTCTCGGCGCTCGACTCGGCGGTGCGGGGCACGACGCAGTTGTTGTTGGACATGGGTCTCGTTGATGAGGCCAAGCAGGTCGTTGAGGAGTGGATGGGCAGGTGGATCAGCTTGTAAGGAGGCCACGTGTTGATGGATAGAGGTAGAAGGATTAATGAGATTAATAAATAATGACTTACAAATTACGTTCTAATATCTTTTTCGGAGTGCATATGGCGTACGATCAACTCGTGCTAGCGCGGCAGGCTCTACACTTCTTGTTCGCAGCCACCACCACCACACTTCCGACCCCGGCTCACAATGTGAGCATACACAGGCATAAGCTAAGAAGCTGAGCTACCGGGGTGCCGCCTCCTTATGCAGAAGTGAGGGGGGCCGTGCCAGCTAAGACATATCATGTGATATCATGTGACATTCAACCATACAATAAATCACATTTCCCCATTTTCTCCACGCCACTTCTGCTTGCTTCGAGATAACGAAGCTGTTCTCTTCTATTCTCCGTGGTCCTAGCTGCTTTGGCCGGAGCAGTTCCCACTCTTGACTTTGAAGACGGCGAGGTTACTCAAGGGCAATGGGATGTCACATGCACGACCAAAAGCTATAGTCACCTGACCGACTTAAATACGTGCGGCCAGCGATCCTTTTTTAAGTTATTACCCTTTTTGCTTTTCATTCCGGATGTGACAATATGTATATCCAGACATGTCCGCGTGGGAATAAACCCCCAACTATCCTCCTCTCGCGTTTACGAACCTTTCCCAATCTGGGTGTGCGGCTGTCCTTATCAACCCGGGTTGAGAACGCCACAATGCTGGCGCAAAAGCTTGCAATTGCGCGAAAACCAAATGTATATCTTGCCCCCAAAAAAGAGCATGGTTTGCTCCATGGTGCTGAATCGATGATTGGAATTGAACAAATGTGTTGTATACATACATTGACACGTAAAGAATGGGAGATATTACAACTGTATAGAGAAAGAACAACGATTGTTGGATCCTTGCTTGTATGTATTCTGGCCCTCGCTTATCTTGACCAAAGGCGGGGCCTAAGTTTTACGCGACGTGAAGATCGCTGCAGGGGTAAGCTTTGCTTCGTTTCCGGTTAGTCTGACAGGAGATCTGTGTGACCTATGTAGGTACAACCACAGGCTGACCGCACATGTGTACGCATCTCGATTTCTTACAGGTGCTGTCTTCGACGACTTACAATTGCTTTATTAGTGGATGATCGTTCAATGTGATTTATTCTTCCCCTACCTACCTACATACACGCTTTTCTCGTTTGCACTGCTTCGGCTTTTTCTTTCTTTTCTTCAAATGGCAGATCCATTGCGGTCCTTGTTCCAAGCACTTCAATTCAGCTGGCAATCAACGCCACCAAATCTTGATTTGTGACACCCAGGAACCAATCCATCTTTTCCCCCTCGTTGCTTTTGCTGCCCCTTTCTCTCCCTCATTACCCTCCATCCTTTCTCTTTTCCCTTCTCGCCACCTTCCAGGTAAGGTAATGCCATTCTCACGATCATAGCACACGACGTTATTGCCCACATACTCGTTCAAACCACGCAATGATGACAGCCTACACGGACAAGATGTCTGTAAACCACGACTTCACGCTCCCCACCACTATGGTGCCCTCTCCACCCCGGCTCCGCTCTTTCCCGCGGCGCATCTTCAAATTCTTGACCCCAAGTTACATGGCCAAAGATGCAGCGCCTTCAATCGATCGTCCAACAGACTTCCTCGACGGCATGCGCGGCTATGCCTCCTTCATCGTCTTCGTCACACACATGGTCGTCCCCTTACACCCGAACTACGGCGTCGGCTTCGGGGGCCAAAACGGCAAAGACGACTATTGGCCCACCCAACTTCCCATAATCCGGCTTTTCCACTCTGGCCTTGCATGTGTGCATCTCTTCTTCGTTCTCTCGGGATTCTCGATATCGTTGAAGCCGCTGAAGCTGATGCGACGGGGATCTTTTGACTTGCTATTCGACAGTCTGGTATCCGCGACGTTTAGGAGAGCCGTCAGGTTGTTCTTGCCGTGCTTGGTGCTACTGGTCATTATCTTGGGCATGGTTTGCGGGGGGATATTCGATGGCGCGTTCGAGCTGGCGAAGAAGGAGAATTGGCCGTTTGAGGGAGATGCGCTGGTGCCGCCTCCTGTTTTTGAGACTTGGGGAGCTCAGTTCAAGAACTTCTGGCAGTGTTGGTGGCAGTGGAGTGATCCTGTGAGTGCGCTTGTGTCCACGACCAATAACATCCCTACCCGTTCTCGTAGTGGAAGTCTAATCCTATTACCCAGATGAATGCCTACTCCCGCATCAGCGACATGCCCTACTCCGGGCAGCTCTGGACCATCCCCGTCGAACTCAAATGCTCGTTGATAACCTGGATCACGCTTCTCGGTCTCGCAAAAACCACGGCCCCGATCCGCATAACCGTCATGTCGCTCTTGACATTCTGGTTCTATGCGCGGAGCCACTCGGACCCCACGCTCTTCGTTGCCGGTGCCTTGATCGCCGAATTGTATATCGCGCGACAAGAAACGTCCTCGGTATCAGCGTCCCTGGAGAAGGTCGGCGTAAAGAAAGAGGAATCTCAGGGGCAGAAGTTGAAGAGCTGGGCCTTGTTTCTGTTTGGACTGTTTCTCATGAGCTATCCGAGGAGGGGAGGGAATACGAGTCTAGGGTGGCCACTGCTGTACAAGATGGGCGCTCTACTCGTCGGCGATCGGGGCAAGTTGATGCTTGATCTGTTTACCTGCGCCGGTTCGGTAATCCTCGTCTATGCCGTTTCCGCATCCGCGTCGTTGCAGCGTATATTCAGCACGCCTTTGGCCAAATATCTCGGCAAGATCTCCTTTGCGCTGTACTGCGTGCATCAGCCACTCATCTCTTGGTTCGGATACAGGAACATCTTGTTCTGGTGGTCCATCACCGGGAATAAGAGTTTCTTCACTTTCGAGCTCGGCTTCCTCATTGCGTTCTGCATACAACTCGTCATCACTATATGGGCCGCCGACGCGTTCTATAGAGGGGTCGATGAGCCCAGTGTGCGGTTTGCGAGGTGGCTGGAGCAGAAATGCGCTGCTTGATTTTATGCAGATGCACAGGCAAGGACTTTTTCCACATGCAAAGATAGCCTGACGGACAGACGGGCCCCAGTGCCAAGTACGTAAACATATAATACATACAGAGCAAAGGTATCAACTTTACTATGCATGATCCCCCTTGTGTCTTCCAGCCGTACCTTTGAAAAGATCTCTTGTTTTGTCTCTGCGCACGTGACAATAAATATTTCCAGCCGCTCACACCTCAACGACCTCGATCCACCGGCTCCCGAAACTTGACCCCGATTCCGCCCATATGGCAAGAAAACCACGCCTTGAACCACGGCGTCCCTCTGACCTCGACGTCCAAGCCACCCACTCCAAACATGGCAACCAAGAACTTGACAGTCAGCACCCGAGCAAGATGCTGCCCAGGACAGCTCCTACTCCCGCCGCCGAAGCTCAACCAACAAGCGTCCATGTCACCAATCTTGCGTTTGCACTCTTCACTCCCATCGCCGATCCATCGATCTGGGTTGAAAGTATCGGGGTCGGGAAATATGGAAGGCGAGTAGTGGAGAGCCCAGAGGTTGATACCGACACGCGTACCGGGGGGTAAGTAGTGGGAAGAGAAGGAAGCGCCCGAGGCAGGGACCAGACGTTGGAGATGGATACCGAGCGGGGGCGTGAGGCGCATGGCTTCTTTCGAGCAGGCCAGTGTGTACGGGACGCGGTTCACCGTCTCGGTGTACGTCGTCTGGGGCGTGATATCCGCGTCTTTCAACTCCCCTTTCAGCCTCTTCAACTTCTCCGGATTCGAAACCAGATGGTAGATGCACGCGGATATCGTGATGGTCAGCGTATCGTGTCCTGCGCCAAAGTTTGTAAGCGCAATGTGGAGGACCCACGACGGTGGGAGCTTTTCCGTCTTCGTGATGTGGTCGGAGAGAAGGGAGGCTAAGAGGTCTTCTTCCTTTTTCACTACCTCGTCGTCCTTTGTAGATACTTCCTCGTCGCTCGTACGCGTCGGCAGTGCCTTCTCTTTCCCATACGTTTTCATCTCAAACCCCGGTCTATCAGCCGGCAACTCCGCCTTGCGCGCACTCTCCACTTGTCCCATTCTCTGCACGATGTTCGGGACAGCGAAACCAAAAATCGGAAGTCCAACCGGGACCTTGAGTCCGGCAGCCAGAGAAACAGGCATCATCAGATAATTGTTGAGCTTTGGGAAATACTGCGTCAACTCCACGAGTCTGGGAAAGTTTCCAATGACGGTGAAGTACGCCCAATGCAGATCGCTAGCCACCATATTCCCACCGTCGTTGCCCTTCTCCGTATATCCTGGAGATGTTCCCAATGTGATGAGGGAGAGGGCATCGAGGGCGAAGATGTGTATCCAGTCCGTCAAATCGACCCACTGGCCCTGCAACCCCCTCATTCTCTGCATATACACATCGAGATACTCGTCGAGAATCTTAGCATGCTTCTCGATCCCCGCAATCGAGTATGCCGGCCCAATAGCCCTGCGCTGGTTTCGATACTGCTCCTTGTTCATCTCAGTCAATAGATCAAATCGATCGTTTCCCTTGAGTCGTGCATCCGGAGCGGCGCAGACCTGATACCACGGCCCCTTCACGTACGGGCTCCCTGCACCATATATACTCCTGGCTTCTTCCTTTCCTTGCAGTAGTACTTCATTCGGTGCGATCCTGACCACATTGCCGTACTTCTTGTGTAGTCCTGGCTGCCAAACACTATTTTTGCCTTTGCGCATATGCCATGCAAGCCATAGCGACGTCACACCGGCGAGTTTCGGACCGGGGACTTTGGATAAAGGGTGGATGAAGAGACGGTGGATGAGAATCGAGAAGACGGGAACAAAGAGGGTAAGCACTATAAAGATGGACTGCGGCATGATGGTTGGCTTGTAAAGGGCGAGGATAAGGGAGGTAGCTTGAGCTTTTGGTGTCCGTATAGTCCCCTAATATCGTTGTGAAAGCAAGTTGTTGCAGAGGATAAGTGTCCAGCAGGGAACTCATTCTAGGCACTTGGCTATTGCATGTGGCAGGGCACCTTCACTACTTTACCGTCTCACCACTCGCCATGCAAAGTCGAGCGACTCATCCACACAACACCAGTAGTGCTGATACAAGCATCAACATCTCCATACCTATCAGGAACCTCACCCTCTAGATCAGCCCATGCATATTGACGTATGGCGTAAGACCTAGTGGCTGCGAACCGAAAACTGTCGGAGCGGGAAGTTTGAACTAACAAAAAGCTGCATTTCCGTACAAAGTTTACAAGGACTACCATGCCGTCCTTACCCTCCCTATTATATCATACACGACGAAGATATCGAGTCGTCGAAACTGCAGGCACACCGTACAAACTCTTGTTCCATGAAAAGCGAAGGACCCCTTAAGATAATCAATACAACTCGTCTCAAATCAATCTCGAAAAGAGGCCATGGGCAGCGTCCGCAGCGTCTTCCAAAACACCTGCACACGGTAATCAACACACAAGTCTCATCAGCTCTTGTCGCTTGACAGGAGCGGCTGTGACTCGCTGCTCTCACCCCCCGTCTTCTTCTTCTTACCTCTCTTCTTGCGCTTCTTCTTCCCGCCGCTATCAGCATTCCCTGTACTCTCTGGGCTATGAGCTCCCGCGCCATCGGCCTGATGGCGATGCAGCTTGTCCTCGGAGTCACTAGAGCTGGTAGTCTCCAGAATTATCTTCTTCACGCCGTTGACATCGACGATATTTTCCGAGATACTACCACTGCGAGCGGTGTGTCTCTTCTTGGGCGGGCTCTTGGACCGCGAATGAATCGAGTGTAGTGATCCAATTGTGCTAACCGACTTTGTACGACCCCGGGATTCTGCTACATCATAGTTGTTATCAACTACAAGTGAAGTGTTCTCATCGGCAGCTTTCGGTTTCAGCGATGATGGCTGGGCTTCTTCGTGTACATGTCCAGATCTTCCAGACTTCCATGACAGGCGGTCTGCACTTTGTGACATGGTGCCATAGCCCACGGCCACAACATGAACCCCGTCGCTGGCGTCGAGGCCTGCATTCTCAAGCAATCCCTCACCAATACCGCCCTGCGGGGCATGCAAAGGAGTGACAATAGCACCGTCACGTGGTAGCGCACCGTTTTCGGGTATGGCGGCCGGGATTCCGGGCTTGATCTTGACCGTGTTAATGCGTGTGGCCTTGGGTCTATTGGCAGAGTTAGAAGGTCCAAGATGTTTGAGATGTCTCAGAACTTGAGGATCGTCGGTGCGAAGAGGAAGGGCAAGAGAGCCTCGGTCTACTGATCCATTTTGGCCGCCACTACTGCGGCGTCGCATCATATAGGTAGTGGCCTTGGGGCTATTCGCTACGTCTATATTGGATGGTTTTTGAGTGCCGTTGGCCGCAATCTCTTCAGAATCTCCAATCTTGCTATCCAGCTTTTGTTCAGACGGTTGGGTAGAATCGGCGACGACTGCCCCTTTGGGCACACGGGTTCGTGGGGCGGGGGCCATGCGGCGGATAGCTTTGTGGACATCGATGAAGACGTCGGACTCGTCAATTATTTCCCTACTAGAGTCAGCATAAGTGTTAGGATTAAGTTGAAAGTGTACTTACTCTCCAATAAGCTCTTCGATGACATCCTCCAGGGTCAGAACACCAACTGCACCATATGATTCGCTGGGGAAATCGGACACGAGTACCATGTGGGATTTGCCCTCCTGGAAAAAGTTGATGATATCCAGGCAGCTAGTCTCTGGGCGAGTCTCAGGAAGAGTGGCCAGGGCGAAGTCGCGCACACGGAGGGCATCCTCGGGATCGTAGGTAATGAGCATTTTGACAAGAAGCATGCCCACGAAGTTGAACGGGTTATCAGGGGTATGGATGGGAATGCGAGAGTATCCGGCAGAAAGAATGACTTCCATCATATCTTCGTCCAAAACGGTGTCGGCAGACATGGTAAAAACGTCCTTCATTGGAGTCATGATGGTCCCAACTGCCTTTGCTTTCAGATCCAGGACGGCAGTGATGATGGTGACCTCATCTTCATTCAGCCGTTCATCGGGACTTGTTCCGAGGGTCCTGTGTAGTGTGACGAGGGTTTTCAATCCGGCCTTTTTGTATGTTTGGCCGTGATCTTCGCCCAGCAGGTAATCGAGGAGTTTGGCGGTGGGCCATGCAATGGGGAACATGATCCACATGAGACCAACCACGAGCGGTGCGGTCCACGCACCAATGGGTAGTCCGTAGCGAACACATATCGACTGGGGAACGACTTCGCCGAATATGACTGTCGAGGTTAGCAGCTGTGCAGGAAATGGGGGAGCAAGGCATACCAATGAGCACGGTGGAGCTGAGCACAGCGGGCCAGCCTCCTCCCAGAGACCTATCGAGTACGATAGGAAGCGTCTCGTTGGTAATGACGTTGCTCAGGAGCAGTGTGACCAAGACCCAGTGCTTGCCCTTTTTGAGGAGCTGAAGGACCTTTTTCGCATTCTTGCGCTCGGAACCCTCGCCGGATGAAGCAATGACCTGCAGATATATCTCATCCTGGCCCATCAATCTGTTTCAAGTCAACTGTTAGCATACTGTCTAATTGTAATTGTTATGTTGTTGTTTGTGTGGCTCTTACGCGATGGTCAAGCCGGCAAAGGCCCCTCCCAACAGAACAAGAGCTATGGCGGTGCTCAAGTACACCCACAGGCTAGGATCGGTAGCGGGCTTGGGTTCGACATTCTCGAGGACGTCTACGGCGCGCTGGAAGAGGGGAATAGCCTTAACAATGGGCGTGAAAAGCTGGACGAGAAGGAGGGCGACTGTGTTGACGCGGGTGGCCGGGTGGGACAACAAGCGATTGGCGGGGCGCGCGACGGAGGAGCTGATGGCGCGGGCCATAGGTATGAATGAAGAGGTACTACAAACAAGCAGCGGCAGCGCAATGCTGGGGATCCAGATGCCCAGTTGGGGCCGGTGAAGATTGATGATGCAGAGGCAGAAGCGTGGGCACGGCGGTGATGATGAGGAAGCAAGATAGTATTAGAGTAGATGGGTAGACAGGCAGACGAGATTGGTCTGTGCGTATGCTACCCACGGTCCACCCACCGTGGCGCGAAAGACGGCACACAGTCAAAAGTCAATCAAGTGACATAATTAACGTTACAGAACTGCGGGCCACAGCAGCCCCCAAGCTAATTGTACATACATTTGTAAAATGTGGTACATGTGGCACATGTGGTAATTACATCTATGTACATACCTTTATACCTTATCCTTTGTTTACGGGCTTCCATTGACTGCGATGCATCATCCAGTGGATCTGCCTGGACGGCCAACATGTCCGCCGTTCCGTTCAGGAACCGTTCGTTAATCGTCATCATTATAGCACTGTACCCACCTACCCACCTATCCACCTTTACGCAGTAAGACAGGATCCACGACGCATGCATCACTACTTCGTCATACTGCAAGCCGTGTCACCTGACAACATTCAACGTTTCAATGTTCCACACTGCCAATTTTCTGTACAAAAAAAGGTAAAAAAGGATCCAAACTCTCTGCACATATCCTCGTATCTGCCGCTTGCTAGGTATTACCTACAAAGCTACCTTGTACTTGTTGTACCGGTATCCAGGCATATATGTATGTAGGTACATGTACATATTAGTGTAGGTGGTCAGTGCGTAACAGGGATGAGACTAGGAAGCCATACATATGTACATACAACGTAATTATTGATATCATACAAAGGTACCAATTGGGAAGCCCTTTATCACTGCTGATTTATTGAGGATGCACTCTATATGTATATGTACAAAGTATTCGCTTTGAAACAAACGAATACGAGCTTTTGAAGTCTCAGCCACAGCACCCGAAACCACCTACACTATATACCCTTGTACTACATACATACTCCAGAGTCCAGTGACGTACTTACTGTATGTAACTACAAAGGTATTATCAGGACTTGTTAACTAGGGGGCTAATAAGCAATATTTAGGGGGCTAATAAGCCTAATTAAGGAGTCTAACGCGCACGCTATCAGGGGCTATGTTTTAAGTAGGATTAGTAATTAGAAATGTAATTTTCTCTGTTTTAGCAGTGTATTTGTACGTGTAATTATTTCGCATAACCGTCGCACGTACTACCAGCGCTTCTAGTAAATAATAATATTACTATATAATATCGCAACTAACTCGCAATAAAATTAACGTAATCCCTAAATAGGCAATTAGAGTACGTTCAGCAACACCTTAGAGACGTCGTTTTTAAACAATTTAAGCCTTAATTAATATTAATTTCAATTACAATTGCGAGTCGATATTAATATTAATATTAATTGACTGCGAGTCAATATTAATATCGATTTCAATTAACTGCGAGTTAATATTAATATTGATTTTGATTGACTGCGAGTTAATATTAATATCAATTTTAATTGCAATTGATTAATATTAACTAATAGATAGATTATATACGCCTTAATTAATTGCTTAAGCCTTAATTAATTCTATCTGCCTTAATTCTATCTGCCTTAATTAATTAATTGCCTTAATTAATTAAGTGCGCGTTAATTAAGTAATTAATTAATTAATTAAGTGCGCGTTAATTAAGTAATTAATTAATTAATTAAGTAACTGCGCGTTAATTATTAACTGCCCTGCTAGGCATTATAAGGAAAGCTGCTTTGCGCGTATCCCTATAAGCGTGTAGGGCCTGTATATCTAAAGTTATTAGTAATTAGGTTACCTTATAGGTCTAATCCCCTATATATTACTCCTCTTATTATTAACTAAGGGGGTTAAAGTTGTAAGTAATAGTTTAGCTAAGGGGCAATAAACTGCTGCAGAGGAGGCTAATAGGGCAGGGGTGTTAGCCTAGGTGTTAAGGCAGGAGGCTCTATAGGTAGCAGAAGACTACCTATCCTAGGGAGAGGAGGGCAGGCAACACGCGCAGCTTTACCCTCTTAGCGCTTTTGCTTAAACTATAAGGCTAGAACCTTCCCCCTCCTGCTTCCCCTGCTGTTAGGGGGGCGCCCGTATAACGTAATTAGGGCTTTTTAGCTAGCTAAGAATTACTGTATAGCAGATAGAGGGGTTAGATTTAGCGTAGGATTAGCAGGGGCGTCTACCGCAGGGTCTGCAGGGACTACTACCACACCTAGTAGAGGATAGAGCCTAGGTAGAAGATAGGCAGGAGCAGCTAAAGGGTAGTTAGCGTTAAGGCGTTTAAATAGTAATAGATTGCGTTAATTACCGTATACGCTAGCACTACTGCAATAGCTGCCTCTAAGTGCTCCTTAATCTTACAGGCGCCCTTAAGGCTTATAGAGTTAACGCGTAATATTAATATTAGGGGCCTATAATTAATTAATCTACTAGTATTAGTAATAATCTAATACTTATAGGGGCGTAGCGTTTAATTTAAGCTCTATTAGATTATAATAGCAGGGCATGCTGTGTAAGCTCTAGAAGGCGTTTTTGCACGTTAGCAGATTATACATTAGATTAGATTTTATCTGCCGTAGATAATCTCTTACCTATTATACGTTAGATTAGATTTGCTGTATATAGACAATCTCTTACCTTTATTAATTACTCCGCTGTAAGCTTAAGTGCGTATAGAGTAATATAGTATATAAGAGTAACAAATATAGGCCTCCTATTATAATAGGCAATTGTTAAGTTAGCTACGTTAGCCTTTAGGGAGTAAGTTTTAGTGTAATCCTAATAGAACGCGTAAAGGCGTTTAAACAGTATAAAGATATCTAATTAAGATGTTAACAACTAGGCCTTTATATAACAGTAGGCACCCTTAACTTTTAATATTACAGTAAGGCTAAAATAGGTAATATTATTAGTATAGCAGGATATAAGCTTCTGTTTGTAGCAAGATAACTATTATTAATTTAGATACTTATATATTATATTAGAGGCTTATTATATTAACATAAGAAGGCGTTTAAATTCTATAATAGTATTAGCCTTAAGCATGCAATAATACGTTGCTATAAAGTGTTCTATTGCCTCTGTGTTAGCCTATCTTACTCTATTATAAATACGCCTAAGGCTAGGGCACATTATACGCGCGTACGCCTGCACTAATTTATTTATATGCTAATAGCAAAGTAATATTAATACCTCTAGAAAGACTGTTTTAATTGCGTTAATACAGCTGTTATTGTTATTAGTAATAAACAGGCGTGGATTAATTGCGCCCTTAGCTAATATTTGTTTAAGGTGTTTAAATACCTATATAAAATCGCCTTCCTTTGTGTTTTGCATAAGGATAACGCTAAGGTAAATTATACAGTTATTTCTATTAGAGCTAATAAGATTAAGGAGTAGAAGGTTATATATATTTATCTTAAAGGTGTAATTAAAAAGTATTGCGTTAGGGGACAATTTAAAGGCGCAGAGGCATTATAGATTAATAGTAAGTAAGAGTTAAATCCTATTATTAGAGTTAGTGTGATAGGCTGGGCTTTGCCTAGCCTTGGTCATAGTTTGGTTACAGGACAATCACGGGACTATAGAGGAGACTAAGGCCTTGCAGCTCGCTTATACTACGGTTACACTACGGACTAACTACTTATATAAGCAAGCACACACATAAATCTCTGCAGGCTCCTAGATAGACCTATAAGGAATATAATACTTTTATTAGCACTCGTTGCAATAGTATTCTAAGTTAGCCTATAACATTTATATTCCTTCTTCTAACCTAACAGACAATCTAAAACTAAGAAGAGACAGCCCCTAACATAGATTAGAATATTAACAGCCCCCTATAAGGGGACTTAGGGGAGGATCTATCTATTATAGAACTTATAGGAATGTTTTAAATACTACGTTTCTAGAACAAGGACCTCACACGCAAGGTAGCAATCCTAGCTAAGAGTTAAGCAACACTATTAAGCTCCTAGCAGGGGAACCCCTCCTAGTAACAGGATCTAGGGCTAAGCCTAATAGGTACCTAGTAGGGTTACCCCTTAACGCGGACACCTACATCGCAAGGAGCCTAACATAACGCAATATAAAGACACACTAAGCAGAAACCTATAGCATTAGGCCCCCTATTTAGTAGTAATAAACTATATTATAAGGCTTAGCAGACTACTATTTAGGTTAAGCTTTAGCTAGACGGCGAGTACATTAGGGACAATTAGGCTAAGTTCCTGCTAGTATAGACGAACCTAGCCGCAAACGTGCAGTTAGAAGTAGCAACATACTTTAAGAATAGGGGAAGAGACAGCTAGTAGGATCCTATAGCCTTCCTAGACTACCTAGCCTTCTACTATAGTAATAATTACAGCAGGGAGCAAGCTTAAGCTAAGCTTAAAGTGTTGTAACAAAGAAAGAAAGAGGCATTTGCAGCCTTCTTCGTCTAGTTTAAGCAACTCTTAGCACAAAGCAGTAGCCTTAAATAGGACCTAGAGTAGAAACTAGGCAAACTCTAACGCGCGTTAAATGAGAAGCTTTATAAGGTTAGCATGTATTAGGGAGTTACACGTACGGACTATAAGGCCGCAGTGTACGCGTACTATTCTATATTAGTAGACCTAAAGACAAATGCTATAGAATAATAAAATAGGACGCACTACCCTTAGCCTTAGACACTAGGTCTAAGGCGCGACTGTAATAGGGACGTATAAATAACTATTATAGGCGTAGCAGGCACTTCCGCGTCTTAAAAAGGACCTAATAAGTTAAATTAGATTCTACTAGCAGTATACTAACAGTAATAAGCAGCGGGCGTATGCCTCTATTACAGATGGGAGGGATACTACGTATAAGAATATACGAACGCAGTTTATAAGGAGACTGTCACAATTAGGTTAGCAGATATAGAGCTGTTGCAGGAGGATTAGGGAAACTAGATGCCCCTAGTCAAAGTCACGACTAGAGGCGAGAAGGAAATATAGTAACGGGGAGTTAGCTATAATGCAAGATTTAAGTAAGTAGCGTAAAAGAGATTAGCTAGCAAATAGATAAACTACTATTCCTTATTCCCTTATTTATAAATAACTTAAAGCACGTTAAGGCGTTAGTTAACTTAGGGTGCTAGTGTTTTAGTATAATAAATAAAGAGGTTGCAGAATAACTAGGGTTATTTTTTGTTAACATTCCTCTGCGCACATTACGGCAGGCAGCAGACTCCCTAGGTAATACTTAGATTACAAGGTTAGTAGCTGTTAACTGCAATATTAATAGGTAGGCTACGCGAATAGTAGCATATATAGTACTAGGGCTTACCTACAGCATTATCCTAGGGAAACCTTAGATGCAAAGAGAAGGGGTTATATTAGACGTAGCCTAGGGCGAATTAACTATTTATAGGGCGGGTAACATAATTATAAAGGAGGTCTAATAATAGAAGGACGTCCTAGATATAGGCGTAATTTAGGCTATAGAAGTAGAAGAGATGCTAGAACAAGAGAAAAGGGAGAAGGGGACAGAGGGAATAATTTTCCCTACTATAGTACGGGAATTAACGCTAGCGATTAACATCTTATAGGCGTCTTAGGGCTTAGGAGGGACTTACTGCAAGGCTAAGACGCGCGCACTGCTACTAGAATTATAAGACTTTACAGACCTGTTTAATAAGAACAAAGCTACAGGTCTGCCTTTATACTAAGGACGTATAGATTACTATGTGCGGCTAAAGAAGGATAAGGACAGTTATATACTAGAACTACCGTAGGGACTGTTATACCCTATATTGCAAGATTAGTTACTAGAACTTTAGAAGCAACTAACAGAGCTGCTAGATAAGGGCTAGATCTAGGTAAGTTTATCCTTAGCTAGGGCGCCTATGCTACTAATTAAAAAGGCATCTAGGGGGTGGCGTCTCTGCGTTAACTATAGGGAGTTAAACAAGGTTACGGACCTAGACAGATACCCCCTCCCTCTAATTAAGGAGACACTACGCACGCTGTCTAGGGCTACTTAGTTCTTAAAGGTAGACGTAAGAGCTGCCTTCTATAAGCTTTGCATAGTAATAGGGGATAAACATTTAATAGCATTCTAGACTTAATTTAGATTATATAAGTAGTTAGTCTGCCTGTTTAGCCTTACTAGTGCGCCTTTAACGTTCTAGCAATACATTAATAGCGCGTTAAAAGAGACACTTAGGGCGTAGGCAATAGTATACCTAGATAACGTCTTAATATACTTAACTAGGACCTAGGAAGATTACATAGCAAAGGTCCGCTAGGTGCTAGAGCTTTTAAGAGAAGCTAAGCTAAACCTTAACCTAGAAAAGTATAAGTTTACTATAAAGGAGGTAAAATACCTAGGGTACGTTATACAGGCGGGGAAAGCTATTCGCCTAGACCTAGAAAAGCTCCGCGCAGTAAGAGATTAGGAGCTACTAGCGTTAGTTTAAGGGGTGCGCAGTTTCCTAGGGTTTACTAACTTCTATTATAACTTTATCCCTAGTTTCTCTAACATAGCCGCGCTACTAAACTAACTTACTAGTAAAGACGTCCTGTTTAGTTAAAGACCTAAGGAGCACTTAGCCTTCTAGGCATTAAAGAATGCTTTTATAATAGGGCTAATCCTAGCATAATAGGACCTAGCTTAGAGGACGCTTATAGAGACAGACTGCTTAGGGGTAGCTTTAGGAGGGTGCTTGTTGCAGGAGATAGACGGTATTCTCCACCTAATAGCGTACTACTTAGCAGCCTTAACGCTAGCAGAGAAGAACTACACGATACATAATAAGGAGCTGTTAGCAGTAGTTTAGTACCTTAAGGCGTAGAAGATAGAGTTAAGGAGTGTTAAAGAACTATTTACCGTGCTAACAGACTATAAGAACTTAGAGTACTTTACTAGGCTGCGTATCTTAAGCAAACGCTAGACACGCTAGGCTAAAACGTTATTAGCATTTAGTTTTAAGCTAAAATTCCGTCTAGGAAAGTTATTAGCTCGTCCTAATGCCCTAAGTTATAGGGAATAAGACAAGTCTCTAGAACAGGCCCTTAGGACACGCGTTATAACTCTAGTTACTATCTTAGCTATAGATAGTGCTAGAACGTCAGAGGTTATAGAGTTGCTACTAGAGGACTATATTTTTATAGACCCCTATATGTAAGGACTCTAGGACGTAGCTATAACAGAGGACTTAAGTTATAGCGCAAGGCTTACTATAGTATAAAGAGGTAATAGGCGTTTCCTAGCTAAGGCTAACACGCAACTTTAGATTGCAGATTACACGATTAGTGCGCATAGTATACTATTATAGCGTAGAGTAATATAGCTGCTATCCTAGGAGCTACTAACTATAATAGTAATACAGAGAGCGCACGAGTTAGGCCTAGCAGAACACCTAGGGAAGAACGCAACGTTTATAATATTACAGCAGGACTATTACTAGGATAGAATGTCCTAGGACGTAGCGCGTCTTATCTAAAACTATAACTACGTTAGGACGCGCGTAAGTTATTATTCTAAGCAGGGTCTCCTACAGCTAATGCTAATTACAGTAAGGTACTAGTTGCAGATATCTATAGACTTTATAACAGAACTCCTAGCCTAGGATAAGACCTCCCCGCGTTACATGCTAGTAATAACAGATAGACTATTAAAATATATCTAACTTAAAGCGCTAATAATAATAGCTGCTAAGCATGTAGCTAAGGTCTTCTAGGATATATAGTAGCGTTTCTAGGAATTCCTAATATCTATTATTATAGATTAGGGCTTAGACTAGTTAGGGAAGTTCTAGACTACGTTGTGCAAACTAGTAGGCATTAACTAGCTCTTATTAACGGCGTATTATCCTTAGACGGATAGTAGAACAGAAAGGATAAATTAGGAGGTGCAGGCGGTCCTACAACTAATAGTAAACTTTAAGCAGACAGACTAGCTACAGTGCTTGCCTGCGACGCAGTTAGCATTAAATAATTAAGATTTAATAGTAATAGGGGTAAGCCTAAACCTGCTTCTTAACGGGTATAATCTAGATTTGCTGCAGAAGGTAATAATCCTAGAGGTAGACTCCGCTACGCTAAAGGGAGGTGCAGTATAATTCCTAGAACACCTTAAGACTAGCATAAAACTAGCCTAGGCAGCAATTGCATTTACTTAGCAGCGCTAACAGGAAATAGCAAATTAGACTCGCAGGCTAGCTAAACGCTTCTAGGTAGGGGATGTAGTGTAGTTTTTAATGCGAAATGTAAAAACAAATCGCCCTAGCAAGAAGCTTAATTAGATCTAAAGGAAGTACACAGTAACAGCTGTTCTAACTCTGCTAATAGTAACTTTAGACCTCCTAGGGAACCTACACAAGACTGTACATGTAGATCTAGTTAAGTAGTTAGCAGATAATCTACTCCTAAGCTAGGTACTTTTAGACTCCTAACTAGGCCTAGAGTAGGTGCTAGAGAATTTAGATCCTAACCTTAGTAAGTATAAAATAGAAAAGATACTTTAGATAAAGAACGTAAGAGGCTAAGGAAAGAAGCAGCTACTAGTAAAATAGGAGGGCTAGGATAACCTAACGTAGGAGCTATTAGAGAACTTTTAGGACACAGAGGCATAGGCTATTTTTAAGAAAAGAGACAAGAGTATAACACCTTTTAACAAGAGAAGGACAAGAAGTAGAAAGGGAAGAAATTAACAGCTAAGCCGTAATAGGGACGCAGCCCTAGGTATCTACCTATAAAATAAAGGGCTAGGACCCTTATTACAACCCTAAAGGGTTAGCCTAGAAAAGACAGACGCTATAGCTAGGAGCCGCACCGCGATACTAAAGTGCCAGCCTAAAGAAGACAACGCAAAAGGCTAGGAGCTACATTATAACACTAAAGTGCTAGCCTAAAGAGTAAGTATAGGTCTTAATCCTAATAAGAGCCGCCTCCCTTACGGCGAGGGGGCGACTTATTATTAGAATTACAAGGAGAGCAGGAACGCCTATATCTAGGGTTATTAGGTTCCTAGAAGAGTTAATAATTTATAGGAGCACAACCGCCGCGACGGTCTTGCGAGCGTAAGCAAGTCTAATTATAACAGCGTCCTAACTTAATACGTTAGTAGTTGCCTTAACTCTAGAGGGCTTACTGTAAGAAGTTAGTAAGGCTTAAGAAAAGAAGAAAAGGAACTTATAGCTAACAGAGCAAACCTATTAGACTAGGTCCGCTCTATACAGTTAAAGCGCTTAGCAAGCATCTAGAAGGCTATTGCGGTGCTAGTAGCTAGCTAGTTTATCTAGGCCTAGACGCCCCTGTTACGCCCGCAAGTTAGGGTCTAAGGTATAAAGGCAAGCGCCTAACTATTACCCTAGGGAGGGCTTCTACCCTCCCTGTAGTTAGCCTAGGCGCGCTTAGTTAAAGTCTAGAACGTGACCCTAGGGACGGCGTTACAGTTAGCCGCCTCTATTAGGTTATTAAAGGCACGGCGCAGGTAATAGAACTTAGGCTTAAACTTATAATAGGTGCCTAACGTCTTACCCTTGCCTAGGACTTTGCTATACGTTCCTGTAACAGTAATATAGCTGTTGCTAGCTGCGTAGCTCTTATTATAGTACTTCTTAAACTTCTTAAGCGCCTTACGCGCGTTAGGGTAGGTAGCTAAGTGCTTATTATTATAGGCATAGGGCTTGCGCCTAGTGTAGCAGGAATTGCAGCTAAGCCTAGGACTAGGCACACAGCTTATAAAACTAAACTTTATTATCTTTAAAATGCACTTATAGCACATGCGCACTAGGTGCTTATTAGTCTCTTTATTTAAATCTTTAGAATTACTAATAACTTTGTACTAGCTAATACGGCAGCGGCGGGGGGTTTGCTTAAACACATAAGTTAGCATCCGCATTGCAACTATAATATAATATTAGGGCATTACTTACGTTAATATTATAGCCTAAAGGCACGTTCTAGGGGTTATTATTAGGGGGAGGGAAGGGGCTGCTAGCGGCGGCGACAGAGGTTAATCTGTTAAGAGAAGTTATTATAGAGGGAGGCGCAAAGGGTCTAGAACAGTTAATAGGGGTAGTAGTAGTAGGAGCAGGTAGAGAGTAGTTTATTTTAGGAAGGATTTATGCAAGGACCTAGGGTTTATACAGCGTAGAAAGGGGTAGCTTGCTTAGTAGAGCCGTAATTACCCTACTCTATACACACATAATAGCTATAACAGACGCGCACAGCTACTATAGTGTGCGCGTATAGTGCGCTTAGCATATATTATACGCATATAAAATTTTTAGGTAGGGTAGAGGGTATATAATAGGCTAGGCTTTGCCTAGCCTTAGTTATAGTTTAGTTACAGGATAATTATAGGACTATAGAGGAGACTAAGGCCTTGCAGCTTGCTTACACTATAGTTACACTACGGACTAACTACTTATATAAGCAAGCACATATATAAATCTCTGTAGGCTCCTAGATAGACCTGTAAGGAATATAATACTTTTATTAGCACTTATTACAACAGCATTCTAAGTTAGCCTATAATAGTTAGATTTAATCCTGCAAAATATTAGCGCTGCGCTAACGCTTACCGCCTGCCTTAATAGGCGGGCAGTTAGATATTCTGCTAATATAAATGTAATTTCACGTAACTAGAGTTAGCAGAACTAGAAATTAGAAATTAGAAATAACTTACTCGTACGTATATTCTTAATCTTTTAACCTTAACTCTAAAACCTTAATTTTTATATATAATCTAAGCTCTACTATATAGTAACAAAACTTATTACGCATATCCTAATACTGCAATTAGATCCCTAGATATAGCCTTTAAAGCTCTATAAGCGTGCCTTTTGCGCCCCTTATAAGCAGATATAGTAATTAGATAGAGGTGCGAATTTCTTTAGTGCGCTACTTAAAATAATAATACTTAGTAACAACGTATATATTTACTAGTAGAGGGTAATTATGCTTAAGGCTCTTCTTACTAGCCTTCCCTTTAATATAGAGTATCTGCTACTTACTATTATTAACGTTGCGATAATCTTCTGCTACTATATAGATCTCTTATAGGCAGTTAGTTTGCCTACTATAAGCTCCTTTACGCGTATAACTTATATTCTTTACCTTACCTAACATTATACACTTCTAGTAGTACTTATATAGCTTCTTCTTTGCGTTTTAGGACTACTTATAGTAAGTAATCCCTAGGCCGTAATTGCAAGCCTACTTCTTAATATACTCCTTATACTTAGATTGCGATATAAAGGTAAGCTTAGGGATAGGTAGATAAGGGCGCATTTTTATTAATTTATTATATAGATCCTTATAGCTAATATTTATATAGTTAATAGGCGCTAGGTGCTTTGCCTACTGTATATAAGGCACTATATTAGAAGCTTAACTAACCTAACGCTTAACGCGTATTTTAATATTAATAAAGCCTTATACGGGTAATTACAAGCGTAATCGCGAGCGTAATCGTAATTAAGGGCGTTAAGATTAAGACTAAGAGGCAGACCTACCTAGTAGCAGGGACTATAGAATCTCTATATAATCCTTACCTTCTTTGTTATCTAACAGTCTATTATCTAATCCCTAGTTATACATAAAGGCTAGCCTATAAGCCTCCTTATTAGCCTCCTTATCTAACTCCTCTAGCGGCAGTAATTAGGTGCAAAGGCCTTGTATCTTAATATCCCCCTTAAGGGCCTTATCCTAATCTAAATTAAGGTTAATTAATTAATCTAAATCGCCCTTAATTAATTAATTAGGATTTAAATTAACCTTAATTAAATAATCTAAATCGCCCTTAATTAATTAATTAGGATTTAAATTAACCTTAATTAAATAATTAGGGCCTAAATTATTTAAATCTAACGTCTCTAAGGTGTTACTAATTAAGTTTATTTGCCTATTTAGGTTTAGATTAATTACGGGTGCTTTAGCGCGTAATTTAGGTATTATTAACAGCGTAGGAAATAATAAAAATATGTTAATTCTATTAGGAGTATGTAAATCTCTATATAAAATAGAGATTATAGATAAAACAAACACAAACGCAACTATTAATAAGGGCAGCGCAAGGGCGATATTACTTAGCTAACGCGACTCCCTGCCTGCGGATACATTTTGTTAGAATAATTATATTAATACAGCTAATATAACATTACAAATCTTAATATTACTGCTAAAACTAGCACATTTTAGATAACTCCTGCGCTACTAATAGCGTGCGCGTTAGACTCCTTAATCAGGCTTATTAGCCCCCTAAATATTGCTTATTAGCCCCCTAATTAACAACTCCCGGTATTATCTACATATATACAAACAGATCACCTGGGCATGCGCCGAGGCTCAAGCCGCATCGGTATCCTGCACGGTCTTGACTTCGAAATCTGGGGTGAGAAGCCGGCACAAGCCGCACGAGCTCGGCTCAGGATAGGCTCAGGACATGCTCACAAACAACCCTCTTCTTGACCTCACTCTTCAATCCCGCCTGCCTCTACTCACGCTCCAGTCTCCCAGGCCGTAAGGCGCCTTTATCGGGTCTCTCCTACCAGCTCCACCCACAATGCCTCCTCAAACCCCCTCAATTCGCGCCTTGACGCGCTGCCTGCTTCGCCCTCAGACCTCGCTCCACCCCCATTACCAGTACCGAGCCCAGAGCAAACGACACTCCTCAGCAGTCGCCGGTGCACGCCTCAATGGAAGCGTCGAGTACGACACAACACCTCTCCTACATCACACTTCACGAGCCGCCCTCTCGAACCCTGAGCTTCCTGCAGACATCCGAAACGGCCAGACGAAACGCATAAACCTTTATACCGCCGTCAATGAAGCACTTCGACATGCTCTTCAAACGGACGAACGCGTACTCGTCTTTGGGGAGGATATACAGTTTGGTGGCGTCTTCCGCTGTACAATGAACCTGGCGACCGACTTTGGGACAGACCGCGTCTTCAATACACCGCTGAGTGAGCAGGGTCTCGTGGGGTTCGCCATTGGAGCAGCGAGTGAGGGGATGAGACCTGTTGCGGAGGTACAGTTTGCCGACTATGTGTTCCCGGCTTTCGATCAGATCGTAAACGAGGCGGCCAAATATAGATACCGAACGGGGACGACTGACGTAAACTGCGGGGGACTGGTCATTCGCATGCCGACAGGAGTAGTGGGACACGGTGCACTGTAAAAGACCGAGTTCCCTGGTAACATTGAATATTACTGACGCGCTGACCCCTCCAAGATACCACTCGCAGTCTCCCGAGGCTCTCTTTACCCACATCCCCGGCCTCCGTGTCATAATACCGCGATCCCCTGTGCAAGCTAAAGGCCTGCTCCTATCTGCTATCCGTTGCAACGATCCAGTCATATTTATGGAGCCCAAAGTTCTCTACCGCGCTGCCGTAGAACAAGTCCCCGTAGACGCATACCATCTCCCACTTGACAAAGCCGAGGTGCTGAAGACTGGCAAAGACTTGACAATAGTGTCATACGGTACCCCATTGTACACATGCTCGGCGGCAATTGCAGCAGCGGAGAAAGATTTCGGATGCAGTATAGAGTTGATAGATCTTCGGACGATATACCCGTGGGATAGGGAGACAGTCCTGGAAAGCGTGAAGAAGACGGGGAGGGCAATAGTGGTGCACGAGAGTATGATGAATGCTGGAGTTGGATCCGAGGTCGCTGCGACCATACAAGAACACGCTTTCTTGAGATTAGAGGCCCCGGTGAAGAGGGTTACAGGGTGGGCGACCCATACAGGATTAGTATACGAGAAGTTCATCATTCCGGACGTGACCAGTAAGACGACCCTACATTTGCTACAGAGCCGTCGGTATCCAAACATGTGCTAATCCTGATAGGGGTATACGATGCGATCAAAAAGACAATAGATTATTGAATGAATCCTAACCCTACAAAACCTTGATGTGGATGCACATGAAGACCTCTACTCCCACAATCCTGAGCGACCAGACCCAACAGCAACGGACGTCCCATTGCCGACTGATACCGGCGGCGGTGACACAGACATGGAAGATGGTGCAACAAGTCTGTCCGCATCGGTACCACAGCAGGATATTTCTGTCCAGGCCGGGCTTCTGTTCTGGGCCATCAATACGCAAGTAAACGAAAACGCAAGCCGAGATCACGAAAATTCGATACCCCTGCACTGGAAACTGTAGCTCCCTAATGTTTGTTGTGATGGCCTTGCTTTTGAGCCCATCTCCTGGCAAAAGGTCCCTCAATCTCAACATTCTTCGTCTTGCCGGCTAAAGGCATGGTCTCTTGGAAAAGAGCATCTTCAGTCTTCTTTTCAATCGCCAACCGGAAAACTGGACCGTCTCACTTTCAGTCAACCAGTGGACAACTAGGTAGCCACCAATGGCCGTTGGGTGAGAGGTCCTATTCAGCAATCTGTCTATCGATCCTATTTTTATCCATGCTCCGGGCAATCCGGGCAACCCCTTCGGCCCCAGGAAGAGTGTGTCCACGACAACGAGGGTATTAACGCTTGTATGATCCACCATGTTCGGGAGAGTGATGAAACGATCATGTGTTCGGTGACCGGGGCTGGTTCATCCCCATTGGAACTTTCCATCAACAAGGTTCAAAGTACTACACGATCTATATGCAGAACATCCCAAGGGACCTTTGTTACATGAAGGGAAATGTTCAACTTGACCATCTTCGCATCTCAACACTTCCTCCGCTTCCTACAAAGTATCTGCCAGTGGCAGGTGACTCGGTCACAACAGCAGATGTTCGTAGGCGAGCTACATTCAACAAGCACAACCAAGATGTCATCGACATCCGCCAATGGTTTTCCTCAAGTCGTGAGAAGTAGTAAGGCAACTCTCAGAGACGTCGGCCGCATGAGGACCTCCTAGCACGAGTGGAAGCCTGGCTGAGGGTCTGGACGAATGTGAACGTAGTAGGTATGCCAATATTTATACATCTTGAATGTGTGCGCGCGTATGAGCATGTATACAACTACTTTCTACGTTCGGACTCTGGTAACCAACCAACCAACCAGATTGTCCTCGTTATCCTCTCTACCTCCCTTTTCCCCCGTTACAACGTCTTCTCTTCTTCCTGCCGCCTCCCTTCCCTTTCGCCTTTGCTGTCTTGTCCATCTTCCCGATTGATACTCAAACAATGGTAACCTGCTTATTAGCCACCTTCTCTGTGTTATTCTTCCTCCCGAATATCAACGATGAAAAACCTGCTTACTAGCCGCCTCTCTCGCATCCACTCTAACCGGCAACGCGCCACTCATGCAGGAACAATTTCGCATGTGGTTATCAAGCTCCTCTTGCGTTCTGAAAACCAGATTGCATTCCTCGCTCTCGTTTTCGTTGAGCAGATCGAAGTGTACGTGATTGCATCTGAAGACTCTGTGAACAAGGACAGTAGCATTGCTCGGCGCCGGGCTAGCAGATGGGGAGCGGATCGAAAGCGGACCGACATTCGCCGTGGAATCCGGCGTCGGAGTCCTCATCGGCGAGTACATTACGGTAACGACGGATCCAGTAGGGCTGGACTGGGGGGGCATGTGGTAATAACTGTCGGGACCGGTACCGCTACCACTTGTTTGCGCCTGGTTTGCTTCTTGGATAGGGTTGTAGCGAGCTGTGACGTCGCTTCTTGCAGGGCTGCTCTCCACCAGAGTCTCGTCGTTGTGTATGGATGAGGAAGATGGCGCGGTCATGCTGGAGGTCGACGGTCCTGGAGCTGCGCCATCGAGGGAGGAATTGGGGCCGGGCTGCTCTTGCCGTGCTTGCTGTGCTTGCTGGCGTAGTCTCGCGTCTGGGTCTGCGTCTGGGTCTTCGAGAAGTGCTGTTCGCTCGTTCACGTCCCCATTCTCTGTATCCGTACCCTCACAACAACAGCAACAACAACAACAAAAACACAACTCGGAAGCTACCACGCTAGGAGCTTTTCTCATCCAACGCCATATTCTCTCAAGTCCCGTTTTCACCCGGGCGCGTACGCTCGTCTTAACTGGCGCCGACGTTGTAGACATGCTCGCGGGCGTTTCAGGTGATTGTGTTATTGTATCGACGTTTGCAGCCGACGAGCGATGTTGGGAAGCTCGAGGTGTCCGTTGGGGGTATGAAGGGCATTGGCGTTTGCCGGTGACATACATCGAGGTAGTAGAAGCGCGGGAGCGAATGGCTGTTTAAGAAAAAGAAAAAGAAAAGAAAAAGAGAGGTTGAGGGGTTTGCAGCTAGAACTAGCTAGAGATATGCGGTAATGTTTGCGGCTGGAGATGTCTTGGAGAGTGAATTTGGCGAGTGAATGTTTGACGTCTCAGCACCGTGCTTCGCGCCTCTGTTCGCCTTTCTCCGTTGATGTCCCCAGGCTCCTGCTCCCCAAGACAACTAGCTGAAGTAAGTAGGTAGGCATAGGCCATGGACAAACGCTCTTGCCAACACATATACACATCTTACATCGTACAATGACTTCACGGCCTAAAATCACATGTTACGAATACCAGTGGATAAGATTAACAGTGCTTCCCGGCCCCCTAATCATCCATCTATCCATCTATCCATACATCGACCCTGTCACTCATCTCAATACAATTTTAGCGAGAGACTCAGCTCTCCAGCAAGACGCTGTAATGGTATAAAACAAATCAAGCATCTCCGCTGTCTTTCCAAAGACAAAAGCAAAGGACTTTGTAATAAACGACGACAGCCAACCCAAAAGACGAAACAAGAGACACCATTGAAGGTCAGGTTACAGTTCTAAGTGAGACGGTACAAAAATTAAAAGATATAGGTGGGGTATACAAAGTCGAGCGAGCGATAAGAAGAAATATGGGTATAAGGACGGCACTGCTCCACGCAGGGCTAAATAAAGAGTCAGAAATGAAAGTGAAGCCGAATATGCAAGTGGGGTATTGGTACGATGCAAGTCGAAAATTAGACCAGAAGAAGTCAAACGTAGCCATGCACTCTGTATCTCTCTGGGTCTCGTGTCCTTGGGGCGTCTGTACGACACTATCAACTGTTCAACATACCATCTCCAGCAGACCCAACAAATCCGTCTGTCAGGCCCATGCCCATCCTCAGGAATTGGTCTTGGTGGTTTTCGATACCCTCCATGGGAAGCATGCCTCCCGTGTTCATGCTAGTACTCATGCCGTGTGTATCTATTAGCACTGCCGAGGGCCGTCGGCTGCTCGCTGCCGAGCCCATATGCTGTGACGGATGAGGTGACAGTTGTTGATGGTGATGCTGGTTACGGCTCTGGTTCATGTGCTGTCGAGTAGCAGCCCAGACCTGTGCCTGCATTTGAGCTTGGGCTTGGGCTTGGGCGTGAGCTTGGGCTTGGGCCTGTGCTTGAGCATTGGCCTGTGCTTGAACTGCTTGAGCTTGAGCCTGTGCCTGAGCTTGGACCTGTGCTTGAATATGGGCATGCAACTGGGATGGGTGGATAGGCTGCGGTGCGTGGGGATGGTTTTGCAGGGCGTTGTTCAGAGAAGCTTCGTCCAGAGCGGTGTCAGCGTCGAGAACGGAATCGCCATCATCATCCTCCCCTTCAGCGTCAACCTGATCACTGCTCGGCTCTTGTTCGGTGGCTGTTGGTGGGGCGGTGAAGGGCATTGGATCGGGCCTTATGCCCTGTGCCTTGCAGTTTATAGCACAGAATTGTGTGGGCAGACTCGTAGTCGAAGAGCTCCGAATAGTGTGTGGCAAGGGCTTCTGTACCGCCATTCCTGATGGGTCCTTGGTCTCTCGCACAATCCGTTTCCACTTCTCGACCAGGCGGTCGTAGTCCCAGTTCCTGTAATCCATACCATGTTTCCCAAGCTCTTTCACAGTCTCTGTACCCAGACTGAAACTGATTGGAGAGAACTCTGAAGCACCTGCTGACCACTTGGCCGTCTTCAGGTACTCTATCTCTCGCCGTGCATTTGCCAGATTGATTTCAGCCTGTTGCCGCAGGTCATTGCCCCGGGCATATGAGCGCAGTATCTCCACCTGCCAGAATTCCTGTCGTCCCTTGTCCGAGAGATGCATCCAATGGTTGTACGCATCCGCAATGTGGCAGAAGAGTTTCTGGGGGTCGGGATCAAAGAGCGGAGGTGTGGGGAGAGGAGAGCTCTCGGTGGACTCATTCGAGTGTGTGCTGAAAGGATATACTTGATCGATCTGGCGTTGCCGTTGGTGGGCTAAGAGACGCTCGCGCACTTGCCGATTCAAGGCTTCTAGTTGTTTCTCGCCCGGGGGATTGATGGACCAGGACTCACTGGTGGGGAATGGGGTCGGAGAGAAGAGGGTCGAGGGCGGGGGCAGGATCTGTAAACACATGCTGGGGAAATTGAGCGTGTATGGGTCGAAGTCGAAGAGCCCAGGGCCAGATGCTTTTGCGCTGGAATGGGTCAGTATAAGTGTTCTCGGGATCAAAGTGTGGATGGAATGTGGTCGTACTTGGCTTCTCGCACGCTCTTCAGCAACTCCCGCAGCGCCATCTCAGTGGCCTTTGCGGTCTCGGACCCGTCTGATGCATTCTGCCGCTGGTCCAGCTCTTTCTTTTGAATGTGTCTGGACACATCCCGGCGCACTTCGGCCGATTTTGGTCCCAGTGCACGCTGCGGCTGGCCACCTTCAACACCCAAAGGCGGCCACGAGACGGCTGACTGTCTCGACTTGGCCTCGAGCGGTGTATCGTCATCGTCCTCCATGGGTGACTGGACAATGGCGGGCGAACATGCCTCTCCCGTCACCGATTGCTTGCTGTTGGACACGGGGGTGCCCAATTCTCTCTTGATCGGGGTCTTTGTCTGCCGCCGCGTGATGCCACCCCTGATCTTCCTGATCTCGTCGACAATGTGTATGCCATCTGAAGGCTTCGGGTTCTTTGGGCGTATGTAGAGGTCGAGATGGCGGCCGAGGGAGGAGGAGGTGAAGTTCTGACCGCAAAAGGGACACGACTTGTTCTTCTCAGCCTTGAGCTGGTGGTGGTGGGTTTCCGACACGGTGACGGAGGTGGAGCGAGGGGTAGCTATGGTGGCCGGGTCGGCCATGTCGGCCATGTCTACCTAGGTAGTAGAGCTGTCCTGTCTGAAACAAGCAACCGCAATAAGAGCTATGTACAGCTATCACAGCTTCAGCTAACGGTTACAGATACAGATACGACTACGACTACGGCTGCAGGTACAGAAACAGAAACAGCAAGCATGTACGGAGTACGGAGTCCAGGAATCCAGGAAGTGACACGCAGCTAAAGCATGATTAATGACAGCGGTCGGGTATAAGCAAAAAGGAGGGAGGGCATGGCGAGCACTTGATAATAATAATGTTGTTAGGTTAGTTGTTATTTGCACTTGGCGCCCGTCCGCTCTAGGGCCGCCCGCCCCCCTAAAGAGCGCCTATGACCTATGAGCCTACGAGCGTGAGCTACAGGACCCCCCCCGAAGCCCCCCTCGAGCCCCCCTCGAGCTCCCAAAAGCACCTCAAAAGCCCCCTCAAGCCCCCTCAAGCCCCCTCAAGCCCCCCCCCGAAGCCCACAAAAGCCCCTACGCTGCAGCTGGACGACGGCCCAAGCTCCCCAAGATTTGCGGCTGGACTGGCGGAAGTGGGTCCGAGGAGTGAAGGGGCACGTCCTTTGCGGAAGCTTTTTTCTGCGCGCCCAAGAACCACGACGCCGCCCTCCATTCTATGTACTGTAATAACCAAACCCGCGACATGGTGTCCAGACCACAGTACACAATACAAACAAACTTCACCCAACCTGCCCCTTCGCAAGCCTCGCCGCCATACGTGCTGCAATTTCCTCGTACTCGTTCATGCCATCTTCCAGTCTCTTCAATTGGCCCCGCCAGAGTCAATACATGTACGGTTCCTGCAGCTGGCCCTGTCACCTCATCATCCGATGTCTCCTCTGCAGGATCGTCGCCCTGAACCCCTGGAGCTAGCTTATATGGGGACTCCCCCTCGACTACCGTCCTATAAATCTCGTTAATCCCAATTCACGATAGGCACATGTACACATGTCAGGGCGAATCACACGTAGCACGCAATAGCTCAACCCAACCCACCTCATAAAGAATCCGTCGTGAGTCACGACCAGCAGCGCCCCATCGTACATAGTCGCCCAGAGCCATCACCAAACCAAGGATAGTCTCGGCATCGAGGTGCGTCGTTACCTCATCGAGGATGAGTAGTTGAGGAGGCGGCCACAGCAGCTTCGCGAGAGCGCGCACCGCACTTTTTGTCCTCCAGAAAGAAATGACAGTGGAACGGCTGATGCTGCTTGTCCTTGTAGCCCAACGGACCCCAACAACTGTCGAGCATCCTTTTCCAGCATTGCGCCTCCACAGACTTCCATAACGTGCGACATGGCCGTGAGTTTTGGCTTCTGTATGGCAATTGCATTCAGTTCCTCAACCGACTGCTGCGAAAAGTGGCCGAACTTTGCTCGAGAATGGCGGGTTACAATACCCATGGTGGGACTGAGTCCTCCCACCACATCATCCCCACTGCCCATGATCAGAGAAACCAAGGTCGTCTTGCCGAACCCGTTCAGACCTACGATACCCATCCTCGTCGCTGGATGAATAGTCAAGTCGATATCCTTCAAAGTAAGGGGGCATTCTTTCGGCCCAGATAAAGATACGACACCCTTTCCAGTGATACCAAAGAGCGCGGAAAGCGGTCTGGGGGCTGTCGGGGAAAGCTCATTTTCACCCGTGCGTCAAAGTCGAGAATCTCAATGTCTGCATGCCTCCCGAGATGATAGCCTCCTAATCACGATTGAGCTTAAACTTGCCTCCGTTGCGGCCGACCTGCACTCCCATGCGTTGGTCGAGTTTTTTCTTTCGAGGTGCCGCTTGCTTCAGCTTCTTATCGTCCCCCTGTTCTCTCGCCCCCCTGATATTGTTTTCGACCGACTTTTCCATGTGCTTCTTCTGCTTGTCCTAGGCATCCTTCATTTTGGTCATATATCGAGCTTTTTTTGTATCTCTCCCACTCATATAAACTCAAGTGCCCACAGAACTTCTCCAAGTTCTGATTTCTTAGGACAATCAATTCCTCCGCGACCGCGTCGCCAAAAGCCCGATCGTGCGTGGTGATAAGGACTGCTGTATGCTTCAAGTTCCGGATGTAGTCCTGCAACCAGATGATGGAAAGCAAATCCAGGAAGTTGGTGGGCTCGTCCAGAAGTAGCACATGGGCGTATTGGCAGAGGGAGCTTGCCAGCTCGCAGCGTGTCCTCCATCCACCCGACAACTCTAGGAAGGGTCTATCGATCTTTTCGTCCTCGAATCCTAGCGCTAGTAGCACCGTCCGTGCCTTTGCTTCTGCTGCAGATGCATCCATCATTTCCAGCGAAGCTTGTAATACGTCAGCCAGCATGTCCGCCGCATCTCTCGTCTCGTTACTCATAGTCTCGGGATCGATCTCACGTTCATTCTGTTCCAGCTTTGCTTTAGACTCTTTACATCTCTCCTCAAATTTAATCAGCTCCTTCCTTGCCAATTTTCCTCTCGCCCCACTTCTCCTCTCTGCAGTACGATGCGCTTCTTTCAACTGCACGGCCAATATTTCATTCTTGATCCGTCTCCCGGCTCTTGCGGGCGCTATCGGATCGCTCAAATGCTCGAATGCGTCAGTCAGTGTATTCGCCTCGCGTATGTACCGTCGGCGCATGCGGTCACTCTGCACCACATGCTGCAACACTGTCTCGTCTTCTATACTCAATCCTTCAAACTCATCCTCAACATCGTGAGTCTGTCCCAGAAGTAGGATCCGCGTACTCGATGGGATACCTGGAATGAGTCCGGCACCGATAGCTTTCAGGGGGGTGGACTTTCCAGTTCCGTTGCGCCCGACCAGGACGTAATGCCGTGATTCAACGAGGTGCAAAGTCGTATGGGTTAACAGTTGGCGGGTTGACACGCTGATTGTGAGGTCTTTGATGAGGATCTTGCTAGGCTTGTTAGTGCCGTTAACTTCCAAGGTTGGTTTGGGCGTCAAGGGTTAAGGAAGGAAGGAAGGAATGAATGAAGGAATTTGTGCTTCACCTCTTTAGAAGCCGGTGCATCGATGGCATCCAATGCATACCGCGACTGCTGGGCCGTGACCACGATATACCCTCCACCAGGATGCTCCTCCACTTTCAGAGCAGCGCCGCTGTTCTTCTTTACCATTGAGAATTATGTATGCGTTGCTTGCTTGAAATTGGAAAGTATTTGGGGTTTCGCTGGACTATGCCCCTTCAAGACTCGAAGAGCGACCAATTCAATATTGTAAGACGGGTATCTATCGAATACGATAATCAATAAGAAGCCGAAAACAAAATCTAGAGATTGGACGTGGATAGAAAAGAGTCGGCTGTCAGGTTGCTACACGAACAAAGACTAGCGTGCCTTCCCCGCGATACGATCCATGATACTAAGGATGAGTCGAACTGACGATGCATGAGCGACGCATGAGTGACCCAAGTGAGAATTTGGCCCATGTTCATGCAACGATGAATGAGTTGGTGATTGCATGTCGAAGTATACCATAGCTCCAAACGATTTTAGAGCAAGCAAGACCAGAGGAGGGCCAGGAGAGCTTGACAAACAAAGACCCCCATGTCCTTACCGTTCAGGATGTTACAACAGTGTAATCATTCAATAGTTAGTAGTGCTGTTCGGGTGCTGGTGCGGGATTGCCGTACGGTTGCACCAATCTGCTGAGAAATATCATTACTTGGATATTCCTCAACTTTACCATGTATACACTGGTGGTTGTGCCGCTTGTTCCGATTCTGCAGCAGTTTCTCCCTCCAAGTACACATCCAGATCCAGTACCAGGGGGGCGCCATTCGATTCGTCCAGAGCACATTTCTGCCGTGTTCCTAATCAAGGTCCATCTTCCATGTACATGTATACAATAGTCAGTCTGCGTATTATTGTAAATCAACGGTTCCCCACCGTGCATAGAGATGGTGTCAAAAACATCTTTCAAAAATACTTTCATTATGATATAATTCCAGAACCCCATTGGGCCGATCATGTATGCCAAATTCCAGGCACAAATTCATGCTTATTTTTGCTTCCATACCAATTACACGATCCATGATACCTTCCATCTTCCATCTTCCATCTTCCATCTGCGGTGGATCAAACGTCCCTGGGTTTGGATCTGACTGTGATAGGAAACCGACCATGTTCTCTCGTATGTCCCATTTTCTATCCACGGCCAGAAGAGGTCAAAGGTGGAGCGGGGTGGTTCAAGACGATGCAGACAAAAACAAAGGGTGGTGATGGTGAGAGTGAATGGTGAGAGTAAATGGTGAGAGTAAATGGTGAGAGTAAATGGTGAGAGTAAATGGTGAGAGTAAATGGTGACAGTAATGTAATGGGTCGTGGCTTCCTCTTCAACGGGCAACCGGCATCGTTCACCGCACGACATGTCTTTGTCTGCTTCATCTCACCTTCCGACTCAAGATGGGCTTTTGAGCCAAATTCTCTGCGCACTCACATCCCTCACTCCTCTGTAACAAGCTCTTAACCGGGAACATCACACATCACACTTTATCTACGCCAGCACCTCTTTCAACAGCTACCATGACAGCTACCAAGAAAAGAGCAGTCGAGCAAAAGCGTACCCCGGAAGAAAAACAGAAGACACCAGGAACTTGGTTGACACGCCGCCTCCGGAAACCAGCGTCGAGACAAGAAAACGACAGCAAAGACATGCTCAAGACAACAGGGCAGACCTCTCTGAGACGATCACAGACGGCACCTTCAGGCCCAGAGAAACATCCCACCGTATGTACAGCTAATCTCGAGCCGCCATTGGTACGCCCGTTCAACAGACCCCCTCCGCGTCCACCAAGGCCGGATTCAAGCGTCGTTCGAGACGTCAATGCGTGGCTAGACGCTAGCATGATCAAGCCAGCACCTACGCTCATGGCCGGCATCCCGTACTGGAGAGTGGGAGCTTTCACGGGCTCAACACCATCCTCCGATGTCCGGTACGCCGTTTCAATTGTGCCGGATATGGAGCACGAACGACCTACCACATCCCGTAGCCAGCATCTTAGATCCTTCTGCCGCCGAGCCAAGAGAATGCGAGTACGAATGCCAACATTTTTGAGAACCAAGTCCCAGCGCGTCACAGTTGTCCAGCATAAGAAGCTCAATCGTCAATCTACCACAACGCCCCTCTTGTCAATGTCAAGCGAGACACGTACAACACCAACACCAACACCGGCCTTGATTCTCAGATGTCGTTCTCTAATGCACACAACACCTCAGTTCACCGTGACGACTACATCTCTTGACGATGGCGCATGGCTTGAATTGGATCAATCACAGATTCTCGGACAACCTCAACGTCATGGAAGCCCGGTGACTGTGAAATTCGATGAACAGGAGTCGCACATGGAGCGGCGTATCAACGCTGGACTCGACCTGCCCATAAGGATAGGAGGTTCGGGACGGCCCTCGACAGCGACCACCTGTCTTACTAGGGAGGATTCGATGGGCAATCTTTCAGACGCGCCTACATACTGCTCTGGACCACCACCACCCTCTTATCGATCTCGGGCTGCTTCTGTTATGACAACGTCATCTTTCGGGTGTGTAGATGGTATGGACGCCGAGCGGAGACATCTTAGCCAGCAAAAGGCGGCGACACAGCGTGATCGGGGCGTGAAGGGCAAAATCAAAAAGCTCGCACAGAGAGCGCATCTCAAGAAGTGAATATCAATGACGAGAAAAGTGGAGTGAGATCCAGAAAGGAGGTAGAATAGGAGGAGGAGAAGAAAGAACATGGGTGGAAAGAGGACATGCAACACGTTAGACTAAGAGAGATACAGCATATTAGTGGCCGTGCAAACACATGTGAGAGAGGGGGGGGGGACATGGCTGCGCTTACATGAAACCAGCCGGGCAAAGAAGACTTGGAGATGCACGGTATGGAGACACTCTACTAACCTCGCATCCACGGACATTCTATAATAGACCGGGCATCTTTTTCGATGGCGTTCCCGGCCATTGTCGTCATTGGGCCGAGAAAAAAGCAGAGGGACATTCATCGGCGACAAAAGCAGTAGCATATATTAAGCAACAGAGATATATAGAATAGAATTAAAGGTGGCTTGATACACATGGTCCTGACAGGCGTTGGTGCAGCAAAGGCTGGTGACGTGAGGTTGTGCGACGTCCAAAGAGGCCCGCGGTCAGACGGATTCGTCTGGGACGTGCCTCACCGCCTGCTGCTTTGATCGCTTGGCGGCAAGTTATCCATCACCACCTCTGTCATTGGTTTCAACGTGGCAGACGCTGTACAACTTGCCAACTCCCGCGCAATTGAGCTCCAAACCAAAAGTGCCGATGCGCCCGGGCAAACCAGGACCTTCACGCTGGCCCGCCGACGACCGACGACCCTTCTCTCCCGGCGCGAGTTGCTGCCCTCGAACCGAAAACACACCCTGGAAGCAGAAGCAGAGGTATCAAACGCAGAACTCCAGTCACATCGGAATCCACCACCAGCATACGCGACCCCTCCAGGCGAAAAGTAAGCATGGCATCCTCATCCACGGACGCTCATTCGCAGCCGAAACGACCTCCGGCCATGGCTAGGCAGTCCTCGACCTCCCCGCAGGTGTCCCAGTCACCTCCCGAGGGCGTCCACCACAAACCCACTTCACACAAAACACAACGACAGCACGTAGTCGGCACAGCGCGCGTGCAAAGGAATGCGTCTGCTGGAAAGAACCTGAACAAACTGAACAAGACTGCGGCAGGCGATTCCAACGCCGCAAAACACCACCGTCGCTCCCATTCTGGCAACTCGACCTCGGCTCCCAGCAGTCCCCGACCAGGCTTCAAGCGCAATGCTTCTTCTGGAGGCATTGTGAGAGTTGCCAATCATACACACACGCATACCGCGCTGCGGAAGAACCACTCGAGTGGACATCTCGCTCGCCTGGGGTCGTCTAAGAACATGCTCAAATCATCCAAGAGCGAAGTTGCACCGGCAAGGAAGACAATGGCGCAACAGGGGAGGTCCCGTCAAAGTTCGCCAGAAGACCACCCGACGGTTCACTTCGACGTTGGTGACGTGGATGACAACGACGACGACGACGACGATGACGAGCACGATGACGGTTGGACAGAGGAGAGCGCATCGCAATCACCCACCACCACCCGATCCAACACACGCGCGAATACACGCTCGAATTCCGTTATATTAGATCCACAGACGCCGATGGGGGAACCGACCGGAAGCGTAGGAGAGACGACAACGGAGGAAGAAGACAGCTTCCAGAGCCACCCTCCCCCTAGTGCGCTCACACAAACCCTCACAGACCGCACACATAGCCCTCGACAACTAAATGGGAGCAGTGGGCACTCACATTCCCGACCGCCGGACGCGGACATGATCACATCGAGACTCCTTCAGCGCAGCTCCTCCCATAATCCCCCCCCGCAGATGTCGGCCATCGCGGCTACAGTCTTGTCGAATACAAACGATGTGCGAGATCTCAGCCGAAGTGCAGGGTCTACATTGGTTGATACTCCTGGACGGGATTTGGTGTCACGTTTCATGGATGGAGACGGCTCTGCAGGTACACCAAAGGACAGTAGCAGCTTCTTGCCATCGCGCGGGTCGCCGCACAGTGGAGGCGGCGAACTCGACCAGAGCAAACGAAACAAGTCCATGCCCAATGTTGCAGGGACGGATTCGCGCACGCCCACTAATAGCAAAAGTCACTCCCGTCGCTCAGGAACCGGCACACCAAGTACTGACCTACCACCATCGAGAACACAGCAGAAGTTAATGCTCCAGCGTGCCTCATCAAGCATTGAGCCACAGAAGCTGGTTCCAGTGATACTCCCCCGGACTGGGGGCCCCACGTTTACGTCTGGCATGACTTACACTGCGAGTGGTGAGGGGCGCTTGGATCCACGTCTACAGCAACAGTTCAATCATGTCACAATAGAGTACAAGGTGGTACGACGGTATCGCAACCCTCTTGCAGATGCATTGGTACGGATGGAGCAAATGCCTGGGACGCCACGAAGGGGTCGGGTGCCGAGATTGGCGGGTACGAATGGATTCGTCAACGTACACGGCAGCAACAGCCTGAGCACAAGTTTCAATGATTCGACGGTTGAAACAGAGGCATCGGGGCCGCGACGGTCACGAGTCAGCTTTGACCACGGTCGGGCTAGTCGAGACGAGGGCGACGTGGATGGGCGACGGAGTTTTGAGAGCGAGAATGATCGAGTTCGCAATGAGGTGGAGGAGGTATGTCGACGGCTCTGGGAGAGCACCGAGGTGGTCGAGGGCGACTGAATGGGATTTGCTACACGTGGCGAGGGACAGTCATGTGTGCATTCGAAGTGGGCTGTACGCCAGCGCATAAGCGGCAAATATGGTAAGGAACGTCAGCCCGGTGTACCTCTTTTTTTTTTTTTTTGAGGCGAAAAATAGTCGTGGTCATGGAAATGCGTCTTTTCTGAAGCCGTGGACGATTTTGGTCTTGGGCCCCGGTTGGCATGGGAATTCATGTATGTATTGTAAGCGGTGTACTGCAAGACAGCTCTCTTTTGGCCCCGTCTCATGCGGCTACACGGCGCTTACACGATACATACATGGTCGTCTCGACAGGCTGTTTTTTTTTTCTGGGCAGCAAAGAGTTGTCATTTGTTGGACTGGCGGCGGCGGCGGCGGCGGCGCGAGGGTGCAATTACTGGACAGGCGGGCATGGTCGCCATGGAGTAATGGAGCAATGTACATTACTTGAAGGGACAAGGGGGGTGGATTATTAATTAGGTAATGGCTAATGGCAGCGGCAGACACAGGCCGGGAGTAATGGTAATTCCTTTCAATTGAAGCACGTATGTAAATACCAAGACGTGCTGTGCTCTCGCAAGTAAGTTTCCATTTGCCAGCTTGTCGAGATTCTCTGGCCGGCCAAAAAGATAGATAGCATGGGTAAGAGGTATTATTAATGTACATGGACGAAGTCAAGGATGGATGGATGAGTGAACGAGACACGTTGTCAAGGGAGACCAAGGCGGAGTCGATTTGGGCTGGCTGGTGCGCTGGTATAATGCTACCATCCATTGTATGTACATACAAGTACTGTTATTACTGCTGTGCTGTGCTGTGCTGTGTTGTGCTATCGCGGCGAGACAGGGCAGGTTTCCAAAGCCTGTCAGGCACTAGTACGCTTCTGGGAGCCGCCTGAGTTGTTTACCGCCCATTATACCTTTGTATGTAGGGTTCTGAGGTCTGAGGTGTCGTCGTCGCCGTCGCACCTTTGGGGACCGCACCGACGCATGAAATGAAAAGCTTTCAACGTACATAGCGGTACCTGGGTAACTTGGGTAGTGGTGGGGCGTCTCAGCATGCGAGCGCTACATACATATGTACAGTACAGGGCGGCGGGTACAAAGAGAAGAGGGGCGTTTTTATGGCTGCCATCAAATATGTGAAGGATGTCATCTCATCAATTCATGCCAGGGACCCAGATCAAATGTCACGATAGCAACGGCGGTGTTGAGTTGGCTGGTGCCAGGTGGGTTGCTGCAGTCAGGAAGAGAGAAGGGCAATTTCACTCTCTGCTACACTCCCGCCCAAATGACAACCACCGGGGCTGGGCGTACTAATGCAGAGGTGCCAATGTGGCCTAGTGGACTGGGGTACACTGAGCCGAAATTGCACATGGGAGATTGCGCCGCGTTAAAGGTTCAATGCCCCCGACCCGCACCGTTTCTTCTCCCCCAACGCATCGTCCACCTCGAGAACACACACGTACACAGTACACACAGTCACTCTTTTATATCAGCTCTTCAGCTCAGGCAGTGCCTCGCGCATCACGCTCCTTGCATCCTACTTTCACTCAGTCCGTCACCACCACCACAACATCATCAATTCTTGTCCAAGAAGATCGCCAAAAAGAAGAACGATATCACACGCCCATTGCAAACTCAAACGCAATCCAATCCAGCTTCAGGACCCTGAATCTCGTCGCTCCCGTCGATAAAGCAGACCATCGCGCCTCAAGAAAAAACAATCGCATCTTTGCGCCTCACCCAACAACAACAACAACAACAACACCACCACACAAAATCATCAAGATGCGCTCCTTCCAGATAATCGCCGCCTTCTTGTTCGCCTTCCTCGCCTTCGCGGTCGCCGAAGAGACCTACGATGCGACCGTCTACGTGACGTCGACCATCTACCGCGTCAACACCATCACTCTTTCTGGCGCATCCACCGGCACCATCGCAAACCAGACGTCGACCATCGCCGCCTCTGTTCCCAGCCTTGCACCCAGCTTTTCGGGCAACGGCACCACTGCTGCCCCAACCAATGCCACGCCTTCGGCCACCTCTCCCGCCTTCACCGCCGGAGCGCCTCGCCTGAACGTCAACGCCCTCGTCGCAGCCATCGCTGCCGGTGTCGGCTACCTCGCACTATGACCGCTCTGAGTTGCCTCGCGCAGGACTCTTGACAGCCCTGCGCTTCTTGCATCATCCACGGTGCCCTTGCTCGATTCAGCGTTGCATATCACCCAGAAGCGCTTGGCATGGCATCGAGCTCAGCCTTGCATTCCTCTCTTTTCAGTCATTATGTGTCATGAGGACGTCTCACGTCATGCGGTGCGCTGGTATACCAGTTGCCTGCGACCCTATTCTTCAACCTCGACTTTTCCTACTTTAGTATCCGGATACCGATATTTTAATCTTTCCCCCTTTATGAACGATTATCAACGACGTCCGTCCGGACCTATATCCACTTTCCTTTGAGTCACATTTGTCTACATGAAAGACTTTACCCATACCCCCCTTGTCTTGCCTTTTGGGACAGGTTTGAATACCCATGTACCTTTTAATTTCTACAACCCCCCTCTTTGTTTTGTCGAAACTTGGACAGTTGGACCATCACCACTACGACCGATGCGCGCGAGAGGACGCTGCTTTGCAACTACACGCTACACGCAACAACCAACTGCACATTACAAAAAACCAGACTCTTTTTGTTATTCTGCGTTGTTGCAAGCTCTGAATCGCTTTACCTCACTCTCTCTCTTTCCCCTCACTGCCGTCGTCGTCGTCGAGCCCGTCCTAGTTGATGGAGTCCGTCGCACATCGAGACACAACTTCTCTGGTGGAGCTGGAGTTTGGAGATACCCCCTTATTTGTCCCCCTTGTTGTATGTACCTTTTGAATTTGTTTTGAGAATCCATTTTTTTGGAAACTCCCGAGTTGGAGGATTATGTGGTTGAGCAATGGTACGTGTTGAGGAGGAGGTGGCGACGACGACGTGTATCCGAGAGGGACCATTTCATTCCCAGGTTGCTTCGGAGCATTGCTGGATTGTCGTGGTCGCTCAGGTGGTACTGTATGTAGTGCATATACCCTTTGAGAAGACAGTTGACCAAATATTATACCCATGTTTCAGAAATTTGTCTTTTCAGTCCCCATTTGCCATAACGTGGTGTTTTGTCTTCTGTGCCCTCTTGGTTGCCGTGCCACATGCAACAAATGTTGCGACATTGCGACATTGGCCCG
>MU005765.1:3563967-3590848 GCA_010093715.1 Pleomassaria siparia CBS 279.74 | reverse complement strand
TGCCAATAAACGTGACCATCTACATATCTCTATTGTATCCCATCACTTCAAACCGTACACCATGAATTGATCTTCGGTGCAGCCGCCCATGTCCTTGTCCTCATATCATACATATTATCACATCACATCACAACAATCAATCAATCAATCAATCAATCAATCAACAAATCACTTTGCACGCCCACGCAATTTTTTTTTTCTTCTCTGCAGAATTTGCTCAAATTTTCCTCTCTCCCCTCCACTAGAAAGGCTTCCCAAGAAGAAAATCCCTTGGCGACAATACTACGGAGTACTACATACAGTACATAGTACTAATGTACTTGCCGCTCAACATCCATGTCGGTCTGTGCTATGTATGTACAACATCAAAAGCCACTCACTCTCTGTATGTGTGTGTGTGTGTGTGTGTGTGTGGGTGGGTCAGAAACGTGTACATACATATGTAGAGGCACACACACACACACAAACACAAACACAAACACAAACCGGCGAAGAAGCAAAAAAGAAAAAAGAAAGGAATCTAAGCCAATCTACATAACACCGGGCGACGTTCTGTGTTTCAGCCGCGATGAAAAAGAAGAAGAAGAAGAAGAAGAAGAAGAAGAAGAAAAGTGGTTCGGCGCGTGCACGTGTCTGTGTCTGTGTCTGTGCCTGTGCCTGTGCCTGTGCCTGTGCCTGTGCCTGTGCCTGTGCCTGTGTCTGTGCACGTACTTTGTACATTACACATGCAGGCGGCCGACTATCACTATGTAACTAGGCTCTTTTCGGTCTGGTCTTTATACTGTGTAACGGGCTTGGTTCGGGTAAGCGGGCGGCGGGGAGGGAGGGGGGTGCGCTGGAGCCTCATTGGGATTTTGGGTCAGTCAGTCAGGGTTCGTTCCTTTGGGGGGTGAAGTGAGGAAGCTCGGCAGGGCGGCAGGGAGTGAGTGGGCGTGCGTGATGAGAGTTTGAGTTTGGGTTTGAGTTTGGGAGGGTTGCTGGCTGCTGGCTGCTGGCTGCTGGCTGCTGGCTGCTGCTTGCGGCGGTTGAGTTGCCATGATGGATCGACGTGTTTGTTTCCCACACATCATCACATTCATCATCACATTCATCATCATCGTCGTCGTCGTCACGTGGTCTGCTTCGCGCCAAACATCGATTTAAAAAAAAAGGTCTGCCAGAGAGCATCGCATGCTGCTCGTCGTTTTCACTTGGAACCTTTACAGTACATAATACCTACAAGTGCTGCGCATCTATTTAACATTTACCTACCACTATTAGTCTATTACTGTATGTACTTGATACCTATGTACTACTGATAGCCTTGCGCCCACGACGGCACGGATCGTCGCCCCCCTTTTTCCCGCGCCCCAAAGTTTCTTCAACATTCCGAACACGAACACGAACTCGGACTCGGACTTGGACAAGGGAAAATTTGGGGTTTCCCTCGTCGTCGTCGTCGTCCTCCTCCTCCTCCTCCCCCTCCTCCTTTGAACGTTCATCGAGTCTCTCCACAATCCATGCCTGGAGTTTGGACCACACGCGCCCGCAAATGCTTCGATTTCGGTGGTTGGCTTTGAGTTCCAATTAGGGTTTTATTGATTCCCGGGACACACCTGTGGGGTAGGCATTAGGCTAGGGCTTGCTTGGATGGGCAAATGGACGATGAACCATGGGTGATGATGGCCGACCGAACCGGACTTTTGTGTGTGTGTGTGTGTGTGTGTGTGTGCGCTCGAGTCGTCCATGTTTAATTAATTAGAGTTTGGGGTTTTGCACGTGGAGGGGAACTACTGCATGTACAGTATGTGAGGTGCGCATACATACCTAATACCTAGTTTGCGTTGCGATGCCGGATTCGGAGTAATGAGTAAGTATTAATATGTATAATTACATATTAAGTAAGGAGAGACCCTTCTTCATCGATGCACGCAGGGTTGCTAATTAATTAAATAGCACTTTTGTAGTACTGTACTGTAATAATATTGAAACGCATGGATGAAAACCATGGCCGTGCGAATATACTCAAGCTCTTGGTATTATTATTTTGTTGTGATTGTTATCCTTCTTCGTTCAGTGTCGATTTTACGAGGATTGATTCCTACAATGTTGGCGTGCAGTGAGTGTCGAGAGAGAACAATGAGCGCGAGGCGAGGCGAGGCGAGGCGTTCGACGATGATGATGCAATGATAGCGACACCACACCGTGAGGGGAAAAGAAGAAGAAGAAAAGCCTTCCCCTCTAACAATCCCGCGCTTAATACCAATAATATACGTATCCATGACGGACTATAATACCAGACTCTTTGACGAGCTTTCCTCGTCGTGCAATCAATCAATCAATTAATTCCTTGTGGTAATTACGTTAATACCTCTCTGGCTGACTGTGGATTCCCTGTGTATATTATTAATTACCCTAATTACCTAATTAGATAGATTATTGAGCGAGTTTTGGCTGAGACTTTTACACGTGCTGACATCACGGCGCTCTGCTCAATCAATTTGGTCAATGGGCAATTTGTATCTGCACGTGCGCGCGCGGGTTAGTGACGTTTTTCTTTCAAATGTTTGCACGACGTCAGTTACATGATAAGCGTGCACCTGAGAAGACTACGATTTTATGACGCTGACGACTTGTAGTATTATTATTATAATTAGGCACCTACCTAACATACTGTACTTACTTACTTCCAGATTGCAAGCTGAGTTTGGACTATAATATCTGTATGCAGTAATTAATTAATCAGCATCATTGATCGATCTGATCTACTAGTCTTCAACCCGCGTTGGGAGAGAGAGAAAGCCATGTGCATGATCATGCATGACACACACACACGCACACACCCACGATAGATGACATGTTCCAAACTTGTTCTTCTTTCCACACTTCCACCCCCTCGGCACTTTCGAGCCAGTGTTGGATTTTCATCAACTAATATGATACTCGGCTCAAACGCGGAAATACATCCCGTCCATGGTTTGCGCGGCCGTCACGTTTCACATACATACACGAACTGGAAAAGAAAAAAGAAGAAAAAAACGATGCTGTTGATTGCAGGAAGGAGATGATATTTACTGTGGAATCTGGTACTCACGGCTAAGGTAATTCGGCCCCATTCAATAAGCGGTTATTATAATACCGGCCTTGCAAACCTTGGTGGAATTCATGCGTGCTTGAATTCAGCCTTTTCTCCTCTACATACCATGTTTTTTGTCGCTCGAAGACGGCCTGTCCCGTTGCCATCGGGTAAGAGTTGATCGACGATAATACCACCGAGGTCCATGTTCAGACGAACACAGAGAGAGAGAGAAAAAGAGAGAGAGAAAGAGAGAGATAGAAAGAGAGAGAGAAAGAGACGTGATCAAGGAGTGAATACACTACATGGGCGGAAAGACACTTTTTAAGACGCTTCTTCTAAACATCGTGGACTATGAAGAAAGGTCGCGCATCTACTCCACAGAATACAACCCCAGTTTGATGGGGAAAAAAACTGTGCCGATATCCAACCCACAGCTAGACTACCGGCAAGTGCCATCGCGAAATACCTGTGGATCACCTTTTCAATCGCCGCCGCAGGTCGTCACCTGAGGGGAGAGTATCATTATATTATGACAAACCAGGCTAGGAAGCAAAAGGGACTACCCTAAAAGGTCACGAGGTTTGCAAACTTCATATGACAAGTCCATTTTCAAGCCACGACCGAGAATTACGATTCGGAAGGTCCTAACAAAGATAGCCGCAGAGTCCACAACGACGCTATCAATGATGAGAGAGGTGCTCTTCGGCGTCACATAAAACGTGACATTACGCTCTCTCATGACGCCCATGAAGGTAGCGACTCGAGCAAGTCCCGCATTCAAATTCAAATTCAAATTCAAATTCAAATTCAAATTCAATTCTTCAAGATCCATCTGGATGGACGTTCTACTCCGACCGGGGGTTAACAGAGAGCGAAAAGTATTACGTTGCGCCGACTGGAGATGTTAACATCATCTAGAATCTATCAGACAACCAGTGTCGTGACAACAAAACAACAAACTCATGAAACCACCGATCCTCTCTCTCTCTCTCTTCTGCTCCAATTCGGAATTATACCCTTTTGAAGCCGCGTGCTCCATATGTATGTATTCGAAGGAACCACGTGATGCTAGATTTCAACCTTCCAAATAAAGACACACACAACATGACTTCATGTGACACACGCACGCCACGGGGCATTATCGTTTAATAAGAATCTTCCAATATCAATCTTTTTCTCCCGAGGTATCGATTAATTCGGGTGAGGGCTAGGAGGAGTCATGTGAGGGACACAGTGAGTCAGTCCTCTACATTCACCGAAGACTCTGGCACTCTGGATGGACTATACCCGTCTTTCCAATCCCCGCATGACATGACACAAGGTGGTTGGTTACCTTTCCTTCCATCATTGAGTACGTCGTACACTTACGTCAAACGTTGCATGCATGCGGTGGGTGGGTGAGAGGTTGACGAAGCTTCTGATTTAAGTTACTGACCGATTGGTAATCGGTGCTACGTACACGACTCGGTATACAAAGGACAGAAAGCACACTAGTTTACGATATCGGGCTCGGGCTCGGGCTCGGATCATGCGACGTTGTTTGTGGGTTACACGGAAAGAAAGAAAGAAATTGTTCCCTCTATGTAATAGTAGATGGGGGTTCAAATGCTCGGCATGGTCCAATCCCTGCGAAGTGAGTGAGTGGTATACGTATCGAGGAGGTCAGGGCATAATTTATTCGTCCATGTCTCGGATAGGAAGGGGGGGAACCCATATGTGCGCCTTATCAGTGTCAAATAACCCCCCTTTTTTCCTTTTACTAGAGAGCAGATGCAAGAATTGGGGAAACCTTTGCAAGGGCTATGGAAACATAAAGTACTCCCAGCATAGGTCGTTAAACAGGGGGCCTTATAAAAGGCAAAGCGAGTAACATACTAAAAGTTTATATAAAATGAAAACAACTAGTTACCTTCTCATATTCATAAATCACGTTAAGGATCGAGTCAGTTCGAGTTCAGTTACCAAATTATCCCCCATCTCTCTGTTAATTTCTCAAGACTCATCAACTATTTCCCAATGAGTCCCCCAACATACTCCGCAATTGCCAAAAGCTTCTCTTCCTGCAATCTACGTCCCACCAACTGCACACTCACATGCGCCCCTTCAAATATCTCTGGATCATCTGCACGGCGCGTTAGTATTCCACATCTCCTCCCCCCTACCGAAGAAGCGAAAGATAGGTCACTTACAGCTCTCAAACACGCCCTTATCCACCTCGTTAAGCGGACTGTATCCCTCGTCCGCATCGTCGATCTTGCGATTCACGTTCGTAACCGGTAACACCACACTCGTATAATCCAGGACGTTGACGACAGTCGAATATCCATAATAACCATACCTACCCGGCCTGGCGGCCGGGAACGGTGCCAGCGGCATGATCACCGCGTCAACAGGTCGACCCGTCTTACTCACCTTGGCTGTGTTGTTCCAGTAGTCCATGTACTCTTTCTTCAGCTGTCGGATTTTCACGTTCGTGGCTGCGATCTCGCTGGCGGTGAATTCTTTATCGAGATTGGCATAGAAGGCGACTTGTTCAACGGGCGGCTCGCCAGAGAGACCCAAAGCGGCTCTCACGTCGACGCCGCCGTCGTAGGCCAAGGCTTTGACGCTCTCGTCGAGGAGAGTCTTGTGTGGTGGCGGGTCCCAGGGTATAACCTCGTGGCCTTGGGCTTCGAGGGCTTGGACTACTTCATCTACTGCTCTACGTACAGGTGGTAGTGGATTGACTTGTCCATCGCTTCCGAGTACGCCAAAGCACAGCCTACCTCCCTTACTAATCAAACCTGAAATCTCGTCTTCTTGTGAGGTTCGCCAGGGAATCTCGTGAACGAGAGGGTCGTACAGCCAGGGCTGTTGGGAGAGCAAGGCTTTTATAACGAGGCGCAAGGACGCAACGGACGTTGCAAGGGGGCCGACGACGGAGAGAATGGAGTTTTGGCCATCCATAGAGTTGGCCATGCCTTCGTAGGGTAGGCGACCGACCGAAGGACGGATCCCATACAATCCATTGAAGGCGGCCGGAATACGAATAGACCCCCCGATATCAGTCCCAAATCCAACCGGTGATCCCTTGAGCCCAATCAGTGCGCCTTCGCCCCCCGAACTGCCACCAGCCGTCAAGCGTCTATTTTTCGGGTTCAAAGTATATCCCGTGATGTGGTTGTTGGTCTCGCCAGTCATGAGTGTGTGTGGCACGGCTGTCTTACAATATAGGACCGCACCCAGGTTCCTCAACTCACGCACCATCTCACTCTCGAACACCTTCTCTTTACCGGTGCCTGATTTGCCTTCGAATGTGCCAATCCAGCCGACGTACCCCATGGTGGTTTCAACATCTTTGACATGAAATTGGTCTTTGAGCGAGATCGGAAGGCCGTGCAGAGGGCCCAGAGGCTTCTTGTGTTCCGCAAAATACTCATCTTGGAACTTTGCATCAGCGACGGCGGCATCGAAGAAGACTTCGAGGAGGCAGGACAGCTGTCATGATCAGCGTCCATTATTCACATCTGTCATGATGTATGACGTGAGCGGATAAACGCAGTACCAGTTGATGTGCTAAAGCGGCACGATGACAGAACGCCCTGGTCACCTCCTCCGCCTTCCACTTCCCTGTCGTAGTCATCTTCACAATTTCATTGGCTGTTGTCTCAGTGATTTCAATCTCCCTTTCGGAAAGGTATTGATGCACATATGATCCCGTGACATCGACCTGTTCTTCAATCGGTGGGTTGGTGATACGCCATTGCTCCGGTATCGCTGCGAGAATGGCGTTGTGCTTTGCCTCTGCGCGTTGTTGCCATGATTCTGCCATGATGGTCGACAAGAGTGGTAATGAAATGGTGGGCCGAGGGAGGGAGGGAAACTGCTTGTATTTTAGAAGTTGGGTCTATGACTTGGTACCGTTCATCGATTCAAGTGTCGAGTGGCGTTTAGGCAACAGTGTGCATGATAGCAGGTGGGGAACAACCTTCGGCACCTTAACTTCCTATCAGGACAGCTCTCACCACGAGCAAATAGGGGTCCTGTTCTTAGGCCGAACTGGAGACCAGCCAGCCAACCGAGAATTGGAGGTTGGGGTAAGATTGGAGTAGAATTTGGGGTATTAGATATGCTAATAGAGCTCCAACCTCAAACGAATAGGGTCTGCGCTATGTACCTACGACAACCGGGACCTTGTTCGGAACAGCTCTCTCTCTCATCGAAACGTTGCTGATTACAGATGGCGGAGAATGATTACTCGTCCTCCGTGTACAGATGGCGGGGAATATGCGGGGTGAAGTGCATCGGAAGTATGTAAGCCGCACTCCAGTTGGAACACCTTGGCCCCCGTTGGGCGAGTAGCTAGGTATTTATTAAGTGCTCGGCGCTAGCATATCTATATTGGGCCCACGAACTGAAATATGCATCATGTTCAGAAGACATGCTTGCAGCATATAAGATATCCCCATCTAGACGCTATGGTATACCTCAAAAAAACACCCAAATTGGTTTCGAACCCGTCTTGGAGCGGGTGATGTGAGCGCCGTGAAGCGGCCGCCTAGGTACCTATGGCTTGATTGTCTGATATTGCTTCGATATGGTATCTCGGAAAACATGACAAATCTTGAAAACGAAAACACTGGGATGGATATAGACAAATGTTTATAGTGATTGATCTTGAGACTTGGTTGTTCTCATCATATAATACTTCTTGATTGACCCAGTCTCAATTCACTAATTCGACGTAGTTGCTGTTCGCGTTAGCTGTATCTCTAACATGAGCATGTGGCAATCGACATACCTTGGGAAAATGCCTTCCCGACTACCCACCCTTCCTGTCCACCAATCTGTCGCGTTTTCTGTCTTCTTCAAGACTGTGATGATTTCACCCTTCTTGAAACCTAGATCCCCCGGCTGATCTGGATCAAACGTGAATTTCGCAATAGCTTGGTCCGGTCCCATGCTCGCCCTCTTCAAGCCAAACACTGGCTTCGGTGCTGTGGGTCGGCCGGGCTTCCTATCACTGAAGCTGTAGTCATCTCCAAAGCCTGACCCGTTTCGTTCTTGGCTCTCGCGATTGTCCATCCGATCGAATGTCTCGTTGGGGTTCGCGCGCGTTGTGAAGGAACGGCTAAGTCCTCCGGTACTCTGTGTAGGCCGTTGGTCATAGATGTCGTCAACCCAGGTGTTGGCTCGGGAGGGGGGTTTGTCACGGTAGACGTAGTTGTCATCTGCAACTCCCATGGAGCTCGGCCGATTCGGCCTCACTCCACCCCTTCCTATTGAGCCTGTCCGATCTGATCTCACACCCTCGCCCATTGCCGAGCCCCTCCTGCCTTGCCAAACCACGTCCTCGTGTGTGTCGTCGTACACAGGAATGTCGTTATACATGGCGTCGGCAGCCGCAGCTCCCGCTACACCCGCAAAAGCCCTCGAGTTCAGAACCCTCAGTAAGGGCTCTGCGGCGTGCGGCACTTCAACCTGACCGCTCAGAAGCTCCCGCGCAGTCCATCTTTTGCCATACAGTTTCTCGTTCGCGTCTCTCCGCTCGATAATCCCGCTGCCTTCTAGTGAGACACCTGCAAAGAGGCCCTTGGTCTTGCTGTAGGAAAATATACCCGCCACGCTCTTCAAGCTCGCTACACCGGCTGCCTCTGCATTTCGGCCAACGGGTCCTGCGGCAATCGACACGTTGCCTCCAAGCGTGAGTGAGCCCTGCTGCGCAAATGTCTTGACTGCGTTCGCGTCATTGAGAATGAAGACGAAGTCTGTGAGCTCGAAACCAATCTGCCCTCCAAAGCCGCCACCGATCGTTCCGATGGCTGAAGGTGCTGACCACGAGCCGTCAGCTAAGCGCGCGACGACGACGCCGGAGCCGAATCTTGCGGTTCCGAGGAATCCGGCTTTGAAGACTGTGAGGATGGCGAGGCCCTGTTGCGATTCTGGTCAAAAATTGTCCAACACAAACAACGGCGCGGGACAGCCGGACTGCGCGTATGTACCTTCGCGTTGGCCAGAATCTGCGGCGGTATGATCTTGTCTGGCCCGAAAGCCTGCCGCGGATCAACAAAGGATGCTAGAATCTTTCCCGTTTTCCTACACTCGCCTGTGAAGTTGTCAGCCGTGCCACGGAGGGGGAATGGAGACTGGGCTGGAAACAAAGTGGAGGGGTACTGACTGCTCATGGACGAGGGTAGCGGATTGTTGAGCCCCAGCGGCATTGTATGTATGTGCAATAGAATTACGGTGGTGTGGTGTTGTTGTTATTGTTAGATTGAATGGATAACGCAGATGAGTGGTTGCTGGGAGGCGGGAAAGTCTTTAGTGTTGTGCACCCCAAGAGAGATGACGCGGTGGGGCTGTGGCTGAGCTAGTGATTACAGTGAGAACGACACGTGCTGCGTGCTACTCAACTCACTATGTCCCCTCATCAACTAATCCTCCGACCACATCCATTACCAGCTGCGATCGCCGTCTACGTGCGAAACGTGAAGGACGCGCATGCTCTTCCTATCATGATTATTCCGGTGCTACAACCAGTGAGTTGGTGTTCAGTCGAGGGCCCAATTCACCGCCCGTGTATCCAAGTCCAACAACCAAGAGCCCGAGCCCATCCATACAACAACAACAACAACAACAACAACAACAACAACATCCCGCTTACTTTCTAGCGTTCTAACATAGTTGATGCCCAGTGAGTATATCCTGGCAAAAGTTCCGGTAAAGTAGTTCTACTCTCAGTAGACATTCACATCTCCCCAGTTTCAACACGTGGTATAAATCAAACAACTTCACAGTCAATTATGCTCACATTTGTCCACAGCCTGTACTATAGCCTAGTTGCGGTCCTTCCTAGCGCTCCATTTATGACGATTGATATTGGATTATTGTCCACTATAGCCGACTGCGGCGTTAGGCTTCAAGCACAGAATAGTAGATGACGTTTGTTATACTCAACACCAAGTTATAAGGTTTCATAGACCACCAGAGCGCCGTTACCAGTCCCCAAATAAGCCCCAATGAGTGGGCGACCCAGAATGGTATCATAACAAAAACAAGCAAAATAGCCCAGCAAATAACTCTTTCAACTTCGCAACAACATTAGGACTTCTATCCCGCCTCCGCTCTGCCATTCCAACAGCATATCACTTTGGATGTCATATCCATGGCACCCCATACCCACCGACGCTAGTAGGTTGCAACTCAAAGTCCCAGGAATCTAGACTGGCTGCGGTTGCTGATTCCATGCTGGAAGTCCATTGTGCACCTGCATTCCCATTCCCCGAACCCGTAGCACCTCCTCTGCCTGTATCCGACTGCCCTGTACTAGCCTGCTGCGCGAAATCGAGTGCACCATACGGAAATAGGTCGTCGATATTCGCGGGAAACGTGTTTGTTGTCTTCTCGCCCTCTGGGCCGATGCTCACTCCCTGGTTCAGGATCGTGGTGACAACATTGACAATATCTCTGAAGTCATCGATGACGCGTCGCGCAGCTTGCAGGTAGATGGAGAGGTCCTGCAGAATGGCGAGGGCGTCGCGGAAGCTTTCTGCATATGCGGTTTGTTGGTCCTGGAGGCCGATCGAGACCAGGTCGCGCACGAGCAGAGTGGCTAGGATGAGGATCGAACCCCCGAGAGACGCCGTCATATGATATCGGAAAGAGCTGGGACCTTTGGCATCGGTGCTATGGGCTTTAATGAGCTGGACATTGGATATGGCTAGGTCACCGCACAGACGTCCTGTGCTTCCGTCATATCTTAGCGATATCATCGTCCGCCGACGAAGAAGAAGGCGGAGATGATTGAGACGGGTGTAAACCAAAGTATGCTGTCTTTGGTGCCTGATCTCGGGCGTGTGATCTTTTGGCAATAGCGGAATTGCTGGAAGGCAAACCTCGGTCCAGTGTTTGATCTTAGCATCCAATATTGCTGTGCTTTCCCCATCCATTCCTTGCGTAGCTGCTGCGGCGAACATTCGATCCCAGACATCACCGCAGAGTTTGCCCCATTGGATCATGCAGCTCAGATACAAATTGGCCGATCTTATCAAGTCTCGTGGTGGTAGTGGTTGATCAAGCTGGATGTCCTATGGGTTCGTCAGATTGCGTGTTGCCCTGTATCAAAGATTGACTTACTCGGTCGTAGATCCAAGAAGGCTGATCTACGTCAATATCAAGGTCACGAATACCGTATGGCCGTCCACAGCTTAATGAAATCCGCCGATCGGCAAAGTATATGGTCCAAAAGATGCGCTGACGCATGTGGATTTGCAGCGGAGTACAGTTCCCCCAGCATGATTGCTGATGCAGACCAAACTGGAACGAGAGCCTGCAGGCAATGCCGATTACATTATAGGCGGCATTGGGTTTGTCGGCACAGACGAGATATAGAGCCTGAGGGTTATCAGTCAAACATCACTTCCATGTATGTCGGACGGTCCTTACCTCCCAAATCAGGAACTGTATGAGGTACAAGTCACCTCGCCCGCTGACCTTCCGCTTCCCAACCAGTTGATCTGCGAGCTGGAACCACTGCCAACCCGGGGGTCTCGAAATGGTTCCTAGATGGGTAGTGTCCACTAAGATATCTGAGCAGGAGAAGACGATGTAGTTGAGAGCTAGAAAACTGATATCACTGGCATCAATCACTCTCGTAGCGAGCATGCTCTCGCCACGTGCGCGGAACTCGGCCTCGTTGACACATGGATAAAACGTCGTGACGGAAGAGAAGAAATAGTCAATGTACTTTTGATAGTCGCTAGGATTCGGGAAGGACAAGGTCCGCGAGCCCACTCTTATGTTTGACATGGACTCGGTGCTGCTCGAGGGACTGACGGCCGATATCGACTGTCTCGTCCGCAATTCGGGAGACTCGGGTGGGAAGCCAAGCTGCTGCCTCACCGCTGCGAGATTGGCGCTGAAGGCCTCAATGGGCGGATGCAGCGCAGTATCGCCGTGGAAGCCGTCGATGAAGGCCTCCTCACGCTCGATGCTTCCCCGCGGTGTTGATCCGATACCTCGTTCCTGTATCAGCACCTCCATCATACCCTCCATTCGGGCCATGCGCGCCTCCAAAGAATTCCCTGGCACGCTCGCGTCGCTTGTCCGGCGGCCCATGCTCTCGTGTCGTGGTATGATACTGCGGCGTGGGATCGCAATGCCGTTTCCATTACCATTGCTGCTGGCATGCGTATGTGTATGCGCGTTTGCGTTTGCGTGTGGGTTGAGGGCCGACGGCTGCTGCACGGGGGTTGGCCGGCTCAGATGCTGCAGGGCCTCGGCAGCTGTCTGGTCTTCCGAATAAAAACAGCGTTTTCCATTGTCGCTGCATCGTCCGCACGGGTTCTCGCCGGAGCACTGTGAGACACTGGTTAGGGAGGAATTTGTAGAGGGTATCGGGGGTTAGCCTACCTTGAGTTTCGAGCGGCGACACGACACGCTATGTTGTGCTGTTAGACATTGCGGAACGGTCGGAATGCGACGAGCGCAGAGGTGAGAAGCTGCTCACCAGGCCTTGGGCGCATACTTTGCGCGCACCTTCTTGCGCTTGGGCGACCCCTGGACATCGTCCTCGAGTCTACCGTACGGCGACGTCTCGTGGTTCATGGCGTGGTCTCGTCGTGAGAGGTGGAGGAGAGGAGAGAAGGCTGATGCCCCGACAGCTTTCGGAAAGAATAGCCCGGGTGCCGACCAAACCAAGTCCGCACCACCACAGATAGGAGACCAACATAACTTTTTCACCTAGACAGCACCTTGCCCTGATTACCATAGCACTCAAGCTGTTTGCCTCTTGAATCCATCCATGCAAGATTTTCGCATGAAAATACACCCGGGCCAACCAAGGCCGTATGGAGAAGGTGGACTTGCAAACCTCCTTGACGCATGCGACGGAAGCAAGCCAATCATCCAGAATCCGTCGTTTGTATCGTACTCGTCCCATCTTATGCCACAACATACGTCGTCGACCTTCAGGTCTAACACGGTGGTTGCACTCCGCTCAGGACTGTGTGGCAGACGGAAGTAGATCCTAACCATCCGTCTCCATAGCAATTCCGATCCGTTCCTTGGATTCCGAAACATCGGCCATGAATAAGTCTTGGAGACAGTTCACAATAATCGATGCTATAAAATTTACACGGCGTGGATGATGCTCCGCAATCGACCCCAGCGAATTGGAAATTGAAAAATAGCTGTCGACAGTCTGAGTCACCATATGAACACTCACATTTCGATACGCAGCGTAATAGGCACGCTCTTCTGCTTAAGCTCGAGCACGAATCTCCGTACACCATTCTCAGAGGAGATCTTCCGTATACTGACGGTTACCTCCAAATCGGTTTCTCCAAATCGGCCTTCCCCGTTCTCTGCCCTTAGATGAACAGTGACCCGATCCTTGTGCAGTGTTGATCCTTGTGCTTCGTCCAGCCACCGTTTGTGCATTGTCTCATCTATTAGATCTCTGTAGGTCGTGAGTGACACACTACATAATGGCTTTTCTTCGTATAGTCCAAGTCGAACCAGGAATGCGCCGTTTGGATATTTTTCGTGCCCAAACCCGAGGACACCACGGACGCCTGATGTACGGTAATTTCGAGAGGTGTCAACATCTGAAAACCAGCATAGCTCTGCCGGATTGTTCATGGCGAGAGAGAGCGTAGCCTGCTGGCTGAGAGATATCAGGGAATTCACAACCTTGTTCAGACGATGGCGGTAAAGGTTGCCGCTTTCGGCACCACTAGACTTCGTAGCTATGCTAATATTTGAGTCGGATAGTACTTCGGCTGGAAATTCGACCGGAAATCGCGTAGAGAGAACACGACTCATACTGATCCACGACGACACGTAGCATTCCAAAGGTTGATCTCGTCCTATATTTGGCTTCGCGATGATAAGAGATGGCATAGAAGAAGAATTGGCACCCTCTTTGATGTCTTCCGAGCGGTCCGGAAGATGAGGCTGCATGACATAAATAGACCTATATTTGAAGCCTTTGCTCGAGCTCTTGGGGAGCAGCGTCAAGTCGACACCAACACGTCGAATATAGCGCTCCGATTTGGGGCTTAAGCGGTGTAGTGTCATACACAGCATGTGCTCGGACTCGCACACATTCAACAGAGTTAAACACGCGTAAAATTCGCCAGAATTGCGTTCTAGTAGCGGCAAACAAATGCGCAGCCCTCGACTTGTCAAATACGGAGGATCATGAAGGGGTGGAGTGAAAAGATATGAAGCATCCCGCGACAAATCTCGAAAGCTCCAAGAGGTCGGTGCCGATGACCTTGAGAGATCACGCAACGTCCATCGATCTCTAGAGTCGATGAAGTCGGACGGCGAATAGGCCAGAAGTCCTTTAGAGATGTGGGGATCGGAATATCCGGGAACAATGGTTGGGGACCATGCGAATAGCGTGTAGTCCTCTCGAACTCGCATGATCTCTTCTTGAAGACGTATAAAAGCTCGGTTCCCTTCGCCATAGAGCAGAGGCATACTGACTCGAAAGAGTCCCATCAAGCAATAAGCTTGATCTTCGATACGACTAGTGTTTCTACGCGCAGCCCAAGACATTCTAACGGCGACGTTACGTCTGGATGGATCCGCTCCGCAGAGCACGCCTTCATCGATGCCGGTAATTTCGGTGATTTGCTCGTGCAGACTCAATTTTGTCCCTATTTCGGTCCAGTTGACGCTGTAGAACTCAACCACGTTGGGAGCTAGAAGCTCTTGCAACGTCCACCCACGTGTCCACCATCGGCTTTCTGTGAAACTTCTGTAATTTTCGATGACTGACGCCGAAGACTCTTCAAAGTCTGCCAAGTAAGCATAACATATGCGTGAATTTTGGTACCACTTGTACATGGAATTAATTGCCTCTGAAAGCTCTGAACTACTCGTCTTATCGATACAGCAGGTCTAATGGTGGGATTGCAAAGTCAGTAAAATTCATCAAAGTGTATAGCGTAAATTACAAAGGCGGAAAGAGACAGGGCGCATCGCAATCAATGTCTTGCTTGTAGGCTTTGGGACAAACCATTCCCCCTTTCACTTCGGAATTACGTACATCAATCCAACAGTATAGGAAACCATCGTTGGCTGCTTTCGAGCAACAAGTCTTAATCTTCGTGTACCCCTTTTTGTTGAGGGCGCCTGCTTGGATGTCTTGCAAGGTGATTTCCTCTTCCTCCCAGGTGTGCGAGAGTATGACATATTCCGGGATCTCATTACTGAGAAACTCTTCCACTTGTATCGTAGAAGTGTTTAGTAACCTCATGATGAGCTACTGAGGCCAGTAGAGATGCATGGGATTCTGATGACGACCGTGGTGTGTCTGCGCCGTCTGCGTCGAGACTGATGACAGGATAAGCCGTAATATGAAAGAACTAAGGCGTGAAGTCTTCTCTAAATGAAACAACAGATGAGCCAATGTGAGTGGTTGGCGATGGTGATGGTGATGGTATCCGATCGGAACATGTCTGAAAGAACAGGTCACGCTAATTCACTTTGATCTTAGCTCCAGAATATTATCTTCCCAGAAACGAGCGATTGAAAACTGGCCGGGTTTCTCCTCAATGAGTCCGAATTCAGTTAAATGCAGTCGACACTTTTCTTCTGATATGAAAAGGGTTACTAAATAGAGAGGTCTGGACTGTCTAGCATGATAGCCCCAGACATAGATGAGGCCCTGCCTACGCAACGATGCTGCGCCACGATAAACTCCCCACGACCAACACAGTTTGCTGGAACGGCAGCGACCAATGCACCTTTCAGAGTGAGTGTCTGGAATTATAGAGCCTAGATTAGAGTATGGATGTAGAAAGTTAGTACTTGATCTTTGGTGATAGTCGGGACTTAGTGTTGGCTCTTGTGCGGTCACCGTCAAGAAGGGAAGTACGTTGGCGATAGATCGCATTCGAGCGTAACAATGCAGCGCAAATTTGCGTTCAAGTCTTGATTGGTTTCGTCTTGTCCTTTAGATGTCATATTATCAATCGTCATGGATAGTGAATTGAGCCTTTTTTCCTTCGCGGAGATATTGGTTACGGTACAGACGGTGTTGACGTTTTAGAAGAGGTATATCGGATCGAAAAAAAGGTAGCTCCACCGATGGCTTGATCGATTTCATAGATTCAATTTACTTGCCGGTGAAAGACTGACTGCGCCGAATGAAAATCTTTGGGAGAGGTGCATGTCGGGCGAATGCCAATGCTGTAGAAAGAGCAGTGCCAGAAGTACCGCCAACTAGAGGGTGTCAGCGAGATGCCAATATACACACAGAAAGGTCTGGAGTCTGAGAGAAAGCCGAGATTATCAAACACCGCGATGGGGCCTAGATCCATATGCTTAATGGCAGCATCGTGTGCATGTATAGCTTGGAGGCTTACCATTACTGCGTCAATTTTGCCATTGAAAGATACGGAATTTTAAGATTTGGGAGACAACTGAGAGCGCAAATTGGGTTTGCACAGCTACTTGATCTATCAAGAACAAATGAACAGGTGTAACAGAGCAGTCGGAGATATAACTTGTTCGATACCTCAATTCATGAACAATAATAGTGGCTATCACTAGCCATACGTTGGTCCAATCATGCCTAGACATTGATCAAGCACAAACTGTACTAGCATATAGAGCCCATGCCTGGGATATCGACTACCAATCTAGTTGGAAATTGAGATAGAACAAGGGCTCCTGCGAGACCTTATGTATGTGTGATGTGTCAGTGAGAATCGAAGATCAGGGTTGTTGCCCTCGAACAAGTGAACGAGGAATTCGAGTCTTCATGTCCGCTCCTCGGTTCTCATCGGCATAGCTTGCAGAGCTTTTCAAACGTAGAAGTTGTGTCGATGCTGATGATAAGTGTTGTAAAATTCCATCGGTATGCATCGCACAAAGAACGCTAACCTTTCTACTCGCTTAGCCAATGATGTTCCAGTGTCGTTATCGAACCTCAACCCACTTTTCAATCCACATCCCGACGAATCCATCGACACCAACATCCCACCTTATGCATGTGCATACAAATACTGTATATCCAGTTAAATAACTATCGTCAAGCTCATTATCAATCCAAGACCGAGTTCCGAAAGTTTAGAAAGGGGTAAAAAGAGATATTCACACTGGGTCCTTCGCCTCGATCAAGCATCCAAACCCCTTACGTACTCGAAAAAGACTCATCAGAGACAAAAGTCGAAAAAATGCAGCTTTCTCCTCATTCCCGGCCCAAAGTCCAACCCCGAATTATCATTCATGGCGGCGCAGGCAACATAACCAAGCAAACAATTTCCAAACAACGGTACGCCGCATTCGAAGCGTCTCTTCGTCGAATTCTTGCTTCCTCCGCAGCCTTGCTTTCCATCCCGGGTGCTACAGCATTGGACGTTGCAACCTTCGCTGTCTCTCAGCTCGAAGATGACGAACTCTATAATTCAGGTCACGGCGCCGTGTTCACGCGCGCTGGTACGAATGAGCTCGAATGTAGCATCATGGTATCGGACGGATACCAAAAGCGGGGAGCAAGCTGTATGCTACTGCAGCACGTACGAAATCCGATCAAATTAGCAAGAGAAATTCTAGTGAGGGGAGAATCAGACGATGGAGGCGGTGCACAGGACCATTGTCAGTATAGTGGCCCGTACGTGGAGCAGTTGGCAAAGGAGTGGGGGTTGGATATCGTGGACACCGAGTATTTTTGGACCAAGGGCAGATGGGAAGAGCATCAAAGAGGTCTAAAAGAGGATAGTAAAAAGAAAGAGAATGGAGAAAAGAAGGGCTCTGGTGAGGATGGGAAAAGTGGCTTGAGCGTGACCGAGATGAGCGACTGGGAGAAAACTCACTACATCCCCCTCGGAACTTGCGGGGCCGTCGTGCTTGATAGCTTCGGCACTATTTGCACTGCTACATCTACTGGTGGTCTCACGAACAAGATTCCAGGCCGTATCGGCGACACGCCTAGTACTGGAACCGGCTTCTGGGCCGAAGAGTGGTTTGAAGAACCCAAGACTCCGATGATGTTCCAATCCTCGTCACCCATCTCCTCACTACTCGACCACATCTCCCGTGGCAATTTGCAAAGCCTGGTCGGTGACTGTTTCCCCAACTTCGCTAATGGAACATCCAATCCGTCTAATGGACCCTTGGAGTCTGGGTTCTCATCCAAACAGACGTCTATCCGCCACGCGGTCGGCCTTTCCGGTACCGGCAACGGTGACACTTTCATACGCATGGCCGCAGCACGCACTGTAGCCGCCAAATCGCGATTCTCATCGTGTTCTCTCGCATCGGCTACAACATGGATGGCTGGGCCAGGCGGTGAGCTCCAAAAGTCAGCAGGAGATCGATGGGGACATGTGCACGAGGGCGTCGGTGGTATAATCGGCATCGAAGTTGTAGGAACGAATTGTGCAGTGGTCTCCGACTTCAACTGTGGGGGGATGTTTCGAGCGTGGGTAGGGGACGACGGGGAGCATAAATGTCTCATCTTCCGAGAGGAGGATTGGGAGAATGGTCCGGAGAAGTAGGCGTGGCAGGCAATACGCGATTAAATCAATTCACTGCAAATACGACTGTCGTGAACCACTCAATTATGATATGTTGTAGGAGGTCACCTTGTTTTATTTCTCGTCGGGTACGTTTGAAACACACGCAGAATATCGCCCAGTCTTTTACCTTTTACGTTATCCATCACTACCAGAGGACGACGTTTTACTTTACGTTGTTGAGAGTTCCCCCCTCTCTATTGATAGGAGCCCTCCATGATAACTTTTCTTTTTAGAACCCGGAGATCTTCATATCAAAAAAACTCGCCAGCTAGACCCCGGGACTGCATCGCATCGCCCGTTCGAATGGTCCCATACATGTCAAAACAGCGAGTAATCAACTGGAGAAGGACGAACAACCAAGACGCAAACATGCTCGTCAACAAGTCCAACCTGATGGTTGTGCTTCGGCAGAGCTGAGGTGAGGCCAGGCGAGGAATTATATCCGTGTGAATGTACATGTCAGCCTACACCCGAACGAGCATTACATGCAAAGTAGCGTAAGCCTAGCCGCTTCAATCCTCACATTCCATGTTTCAATCTTTCAATCGACTTCAGTTGAGAGAGAGAGAGAGAGACTATGGGTTATTGGTTTGGTTGGTGTATACATTGTTGACGTGTATCGACTCACTCGGTTTTGGAAGACGACGTGGAACGTGGAACGGGGATCGGTTCTTGGAGAGCATGGAGGGATTTATCAAATCGGATGTTGTCTGGCATCATCATCATCATCATCATAAGAGATGTAAACATCCAACAAACCCACCAGACCCCTTCCTTCTCCTTCCTTCTCCGCAGTGAAAAGGAAAGCAGAAGAAAAGAAAAAGGATACATGTATGTACATGATGCTCCATCAATCAATCAAACAAACAATCAAATATCAAAGAACCGCCCAAGAATCACACACTTATTATTGTTATTATTATCATTATTATTCATTGTAAGTAAATTCTTCATGATAAAAAAAAAAAAAAAAGGGACTTGGAAAAAAGGTTCAACCGTCTTTCTGTCGGTGTTTTGAAATCGACGAATTCCGAGGAAAGCATGTATACATATGATATGCTGTGGTGATATGATATGCTGTGGTGATATGATATGCTGTGGTAATATGCTGGTGGGGGGTTAGTTAGTTAGTTAGTTAGTTAGTTAGTTAGTTATAATATCGACGCCGTTTTATCACTGTATATATATATATATATATATAAATTATATATGTGTGTTAGGCCAACAGACGAGGGTTCAAAGCTTACGATGAGATAACAAAAAATAGTAAAGGGGATAGCCATGAAGAAGAAGATATTGCACTCAACCCAGCCTTCTTATTTTTTTATTATTAATGATTAATTAACGTCGCCGGTTGGATGGACTGATTATCTCGGCTTCGTGGCCACAAGTAGTCAGTCAGTCACACCTTGGTAGAGAGAGAGAGAGAGGTAGGTAGTCCCGGACCCACGATGGAGAAGTAAGTCCCAAACCATAACGTAGGTCGATAGATTTGCCGGTTCGTTCTCGAGGCCTTCTAGGTAGGGAATTGCGACATAATCCCATGCATGCATGCATACATGCATACATACATACATACATGATGGAGAAGTAAGTCCCAAACCATAACGTAGGTCGATAGATTTGCCGGTTCGTTCTCGAGGCCTTCTAGGTAGGGAATTGCGACATAATCCCATGCATGCATGCATACATGCATACATACATACATACATACATACGGGTACACATGTGAAGAGAGGGGGGTTGTGTGTGTGTGAGAGAAGATATGTAGATAAGTAAGTGTGATGTGATCTATGTGCAAAAGAAAAGCTAGGGGTCCAATACCGACACCGACACCGACGGTACGGAATGCGATACTGCACTGCACCTATTATCTGCGGCGACACATACAATCAATGTGTTTTTGACCGGGTAGTAAGAAGGAACATGTTGATTCATTCCAAATGAAGCCGCTGCCTGCAAGAGCCGTCCGTGGTTGTGGTGGTGGTGGTGGTGGTGGTGCGCTCATGTCCGAGTACCTTGCTCGCCAACCCCACCCCACCCACCTACATACCCACCCCTCCTCCTTCACACACACACCACCCCCCCATCACCCCATGGCTCGAGATTCATGACCCTGTCTGTCGACGTGGAAAGATTGATTGCCTTCCCTTATCACATATAATTATTATGTGGCCAGTTCCGGACCGCATGCATGAATCCTCCCCCCCCCCCCCCCAAAGGAATCCTCGGCGCGCTCCAAACTCGACCAAAGGTCCAGAGCTGGATGCGGGTGGGGTGACGTGCTTACATTCTACATACATATGTACACAAGTTACCCAAGCCTGGGGGGGGGTGTCTCTCTCTTCTGCGCCGAGCGAGGCCTGGTAATAGGGAATCTACCGAAAGGGGATGGGTGTGCGAGTCGCTGACGAAGAAGGAACAAAGGAAGCGAATTATGTATGATACCCTTGTATGAGGCGGCTGACGTGAGCATTATCCTCCCCCCCACCCCCTTCGGAGGAGTGCCGATAGATATCATCTACATTATGTATGTACATGTACGTATTATGCGGGTGAGAGAGAGAGAGAGAGGGAGAGAGAGAGAGAGGGTTGCGGGTTCGTTGGCCGCGGCGGCGGTTATACCCTCACCGATCAGAATACCCGGCCGCCCGCCTGTCCTGCCCTGCCCTGCCCTGCCCTGCCCTGCCTCGTCTGACGAACCGACAAGCTACATACATACATAGATGCGGATGGGGGGGTAGCGTGATCTGGTGTGTCTGTGGTTCCGAATCTGGAACCTGGTGACGGGGTTATTATCGTCGTACAGTACATACATACGGCAAGGCAGCCTTCAACAACAACAACAACAACAACAACAACAACAACAACAACAACAACAACAACAACAACAACAACAACAACAATAATAATAATAATAATAATAATGTGTTTACCCCTTTCCCATCCCCCATATTGAAATAAATCCAATGAAATGGGCACATGAATGGACACATTATTTAAACAGATGACGAGTAATAAACAATAATGATAATAGGAAAATGCGTCCATACGCACAGGGAGGATCTGGAAGGTTTACATACATAGATAGAGCCATGGTATTTATTAAAGCAAGGCACAAGACAGAAGGAGCAAAATCCCAGACATATGTAGACGAGTTGACGCTTATTAGTAGAGAGAGACATGTTTGTTTGTTCCAAGACATGCAGCAGCAGTAGTAGTAGTGCGCGAGAGGGATGTTGGTACTATACAGTACTCTCTCTCTCGCTCTCTCTCTCTCGTATTAATCCAACCACTTTTTGATTTTAGCAAAAGTTGGGTTCTGGCCGAGTCTGTCTCTCTATCTGATGTTGCACAAAGAGGTAGGTCATCAGACGGAATCTCAGTCAGATCAGATTCTGTGAGTGAGGTTGGGGTTGGTGGTCAGGGGAAAGAAGGGGATGCGTTAGACGGGCGGGACGGTGCGCGTCGCGCCGTCCGTTTTCATCATTCTCTCTCTCTCTCTCTTACATACATACATACATACATACATACATACATACATACATACATACAACCACGAGTGACGTGCCCACACACGGGAGAAGCTGGGGGGGGTAAGTAGAACGGAGGCACGGAAGATGACCGATCAGGGTAACGATTGCTCGATGCGCTAATGTGGATGACATGACATGAGAGATCTCCGTCCTTTGTTTGGGTTCGGGTTAATTAATCAAAGTCGAGTTGGTTGACGCGGAGCGGGGTGGGGCGTTGAAAAGGTTGCGGTTCGGCAGGCTGTTATGTTGCATTTATCCTATTACCTTGACCGCGGTTCCGACGAGTCCTTCATTGGCGAAGAGGGGTACGTACATACACATGTAGATATATATGTACATACCTACACAGGTCAGATGAGATAAATGGCTTTGCCGCGGTTGCGCCTTGTTTCGGGCCGTGGTCGCTCGCGCGGACGAGGCCAGTCTCGGAAAGGATGAGAAATGTGAGCATGTAATAAATGATAGACATTTATCATGTATCGGGATCGACTTTGAGTTTCCGAGCACGGAGACGGTCATCGTGACCTGAAAGTACAACTCGTTCCGTCGAGCGTGGCCTATGACGGTTGCGCATTGCTTTCACGAGGTTACAGTTAATCTAAGAAGGGGGGGGGGAGGGAGCTTGGGAGAGCTTAGCATCTTGCGCTGACCACCCACTTATGGGTCGAAGGGAGATAATAGAAGATGGGACCATGGTGGCAGTGTTGGTTATCCAACACAACCACGGGAGTATCATACCCGTCCGAAGAGGGGGCTTCACCGCTCCCCGAGGCCGCCTGGTAAAAGAATCATGTTGGTGGTCAGCGAGATACGGTACCAAGAGCTTTATGGAGAAGGAGGTTAAAAAGGATGATGGTAATAATTGCTTGCACCACGGTTCGAGAAAGGAATTGTTCCGGTGATGTAAAATCAAGCCACGATAACGACTACTTGTTGCCCAAGAAGGGTCTGGTGTTCGTTAATTGATTAATTACTTTAGTTGAAAGCATCGAGTCGCCGCCAGTCACGCTCGTAGAATTTTTTTAAAAAAGGAAAAGGAAAAGGAAAAGGAAAAAAAAGAGAAAAAAGAGAAAAGAAAAAAAGAAGAAGAAAAAGACCCCACCGAGGGTCGGTTCATGGGACCGAAGACATGTGGACCTGACCTGATCTGACCTGGCCTGGCCTGGCCTGGCCTGGTGGTGATAAGCACGTGGGGGAGAGGGAGAGCACACACCTACCACATGCGATCTCTGCCAAGCAGGGGCTTTGCTCACATGGACAAACATGCCGGGTAGTAATGTACTTACTGTATGAGGCATTGTTGGTCTCGGCAAGCTTGTTTGTAATGGATAATTAAACCGCTTTGCTGTCGCCACACATGATGAGAAGAGGGAAAAGAAAAAAACAACAACAACAACAAGAACGAGAACGAGAACAATGTGATAAGCGGCCAGGTGACAGACAGACAGGCCACGTGCTTGCGTGCTTGCAAGTTACAGTAGTTTGTGCGGTCACAAGCTCACCATGTGGCAAATTGAAGTGCAGCCCAAAGGTCCGAATTTTCATTCACCCTTGGGCCTTTGGTGACCGGCGCTTCGTCTCTCATGCAAGCAACAGTGTAGGCGCGGCCTACCATTTGTACAGTATGTATGTACATAACATACATAGATAGGATTTGTAGGTAAGTGCGAAAATGGAATACATAATAATAAACGACAGACAGAGGGGAGTTGATGTGACGTGGGGGGAAAGATTGGAAGATTGGAAAATCCACATCGACCTTTTTTTTTTGGTGCTAAACGCTGTAAGCGAGCCCGGGTCCGCAAGAGCGGGAAGAGAGAGATGGGAGTTTTTTTTTTCTTCTTCTTTTTTTTTTTTCTCTTCTTGTTGATCGGTTCGAGAGAGTGAGTGGTCGGTTCGAGAGCGAGCGCCCAGGCGAGCCAGGCCAGGCCAGGCGAACAGACGACGAGGCTTGCCCCGAGTCTTTGGCAACAGGGAATTTTGGCTGGCAATCATTTTCACCGTCGGCTCGTCTCCCGGCTCCCGACATGAGACTGACTCTCGTAACATTTGACATTGTCTCCTCTGCCATGGAGCAATGCCTTGAGCCCCAACTGAATCGCGCGCAATAGGAGTTACGAGGAAGAAACGCGCGGGAGCCATGACAGCTTCCCCCCGTGCGCTAGCGAGTCTTATGTATACATAGCTTGACTGGCTGGAGCGGCTCGGCGATGTGAAAGGAAGAGCCAATTTGGCAGGGCAGGGTACAAAGGTGTTAGGGCAGGGCAGGGCAAGGCAGGGCAGGGCATGGCAGGGCAGAGCAGCGCATGGCAACGGTCGCCCACTCTTCGGCAGATAATCGAGATACATAGCAGAAGTCTCTGTCTCTATTACCCCCCTTCTCATGCGGGCGGACAGCCTTCTTTCTCTGGCTGAAACGCCCCGTTGGCTGCGCGGTGATGAGGGAGGGGGGGATGGATCATGGGGACAAGACGGTCCATTGAACTTGCGGTGAGGGGATCTGACAAGACGACACTCGGTGCCACAACGAGACGGGACAGTACAGTATGTACACAATAATGCGGACGGCACAGCAGCAAAGAGGAACACACACATATTATTGTGTACATGGACATACACACACACACACACACACACACACACACATGGCGGGTACAAGCAGTCGAAGCATCGGGCCAGCCGCGCAACAGCCGGTGGCTGTCAGACGGGCGATTGGGTGAAGGAAGGGGACCGAGTGTCAGCCACGCGATTCGTGCAGCGGCACATTCCCGCCAAAGCCCCGCTCCCCAATGAGACTAGTCCGGTGCCAGTGCCGAATTGTCGGGATGCTGGGCGTCTCGCCAAGTGTCCGGTGGTGTGGCACTCTCACGCCGCCTTGGTGGGTTACACTCTCCCACTCTCCCACTCTCCCACTCTCCCACTCTCCCATTCTCCCATTCTCCCACTCTCCCCCCCATGCAACAACAGTGCATGCCCAGTTTGTGGGGTGCACCCATCTGTGTGCCCTGCTGGCTGGGTGAAAAGGCAGGAGAGAGACGGCGACGGCGATCTACAGACGGATCCTTATCCAACCTGTAATAACATGTACATTACACAGTAGATAGGTAGATGATCGCTGGATGCGGTCGACATGTTTGTGCTCCATAATGGCAAGCAAAGCAGCAGCAGCTCTCCCTCTTTGTACCGCTTCCGTGCTCTGCGTTTACGGGCAAGCACCTCCCGAAATGAAGCTCGGGCGGGGGTTGTCGCACCGCCGCCGTGCCCAAGAGAATAATAGTAGAGACTACATATGTACATATGTAGAGACCCCCATGCATGCAACATCTTGACTCATTTCGTCATGTTTAACAAGAAGCTGGAAACAGGTCGGTTTGCCTTTGTACCGCGCGCATTATTATTATTACTACATACTGTATATATGAGACGTCAGCCTCGCGTAATACCCGAACAAGCATGGTGCACTGACGTCGAGGCAACATGACTTTATGCCATTGTAACGTCTATCCGACATCGATAGTCTTATTATTCTCCATCGTCTACCACCTTCGATAGTGTTGATTTTCATCGTTCACCGCCATCGATAGTTTTCTTCTTCATCATGTACCGTCATCGATAGTCTTCATCTTCATCGTGTACCGTCATCGATAGTCTTCATCTTCATCGTGTACCGAACATCGATAGATCCAACAGTAGCCAAGTTGGCGAGTGGCTATGCATGATACAGTCAGTGTACGTGTATAGGCCGGTTGGTGAGTGACAACAATATTGCCCCATGGAGGAAATGGCCATCAACAAAGGTATACGAGTCCGGGGCAAAGTTGAACGTCACCAGGTATACCGTGTTACCGCCGTGCTTGTACATGGGGCTTCGGAGCCCGTCTCAATTGCATGTATGTATGTACCTGGCTCAGAATAGCTCCACGTAAATTCTCTTATTCCAAGACGCGACCTATAAGACCTATAATTGGCTTCGCCCCATGGCAGAGCGGCGCCTAATTGCATCTCGCATCAAAGGCTGAAAAGCCTGAAAAGCCTGAAAAGCCTGAAAAGCCTCGTCGTGTAATGCGCGTCGAGGCCACACCAATGGCGCACGCCGACACCGAGTTGATTTTGGCTTTTTGGCTTTTTGGCCTTTTGGCGTCATCGTCTTGCTTGTCGCCGCCGGGTATATGTGGTTCTTGTGTGGGGAAAAAAGCACACGACACCACTTCCGGTCCCGCGGTCCGGGAAACAGAAACAGCAACTCTTTTCCATCGTCACGCGCAATAGATGATTACATGCTCCAAACAGAACCGCTAAATCGTTCCTCCGAAAGGTGTCCACTCACAAGTTCCAAGCGGCCAAGGCAAGGCTGCAACCCCCCAGATGACACCATGGACCGATAGGGACGAGTGCAGTCATGTACATACTCTGAAAGAGTTGCATGTAATGTCGGCATTGTGTTGTGGGTAGTCTCAAACCTGGAGTGTGGTAGCGATGGCAGCTGGATTCGGTCCAGGTACTGCCACGCAGTGCTCCCATAATAGCCAGGCGAGATGACGATTCCTGTAAGATTGTACAACGCAAGAGATGGGCTGCATAGAATGGTCGCACATGATTTCTTGTGCGCCGCAGCGATTCGACCGTGACCGCCAGATGACCTGGAGAGATTATCTTGGAAACGGTTGCCGTCGCATCACGGCCAATCTCGCGAGTAACTCACGGAGGGAGGGCACTTTGTGCGCGCTCGACTTGTTTCCCCAGACCCGAGCTAGAAGCTGGGGAAAGGTTGT
>MU005765.1:3468934-3563867 GCA_010093715.1 Pleomassaria siparia CBS 279.74 | reverse complement strand
CCCCCCCCCAATGGCGCCAGGCTTGCTGAGCCTCGTGCCCAGCATCCCATGCAACTCTTTCCGCTGTGCTAAACCTAGCCAACAATGGCACGCAGATGGTTGCGTGGACTGTGGACGAGTGTCGGAAGGCACAAAGGTCCGATAACAGCTCGTCGCAGTGACTGGCGCCCACAAGTAATATGTACCTCTTGACCTTTTCGAGGGCCATGCTCCTCTCCGGTGGCGGAAAAAGGGCCTTTGCTCAAGAAGCATGTCATGTCACCAGAACGCGCGGAGACTCACTCAGACTCAGACTCACACTGACACTGACACTCATGAACAAAGTCGAGTGCCTTGTGAAGCCCTGTCGAGCAGAGGCCTCTCTCTGCCCAGGCGAGGCACGCTCTTTTTTTGCATCCATCTGGAGAGATGAGGCCTCCAAGGACCGTCTTGAGGGTACTGTGTACTGATGACGAGGACCGTCTTGAGCACTGATGACAAGGACCGTTCTTGAGCACTGATGACGCGGACCGACTTGAGGTTGGAGGGCAGTAATGATAATCAATCATGTAATTATGTACGTATTATGGAAATTGGAAGTTGGAAGTTGGAAGTTTGAAATTGGGACAGGAGAAGAAAAGGTGGCAACAATGATGGGATTGGCATGGCCGCTTTCGTCTGTACACAAGCCTGTACCAGCCTGGACCAGCCTACCTCGGCAGCGCCAGAGGTCACTGCCGACGAGGCGACCGCTGCGTGACCCATGTGGCTAGCGGGTTGCCTGAAGAGACGGACAGGGATTAGGGATGGGACAAGGATGAGGCGGCGACTCGGAAGGGCTGGACTCGCTCGCTGCACGGGGGGAGGAAAGAGGGAAATGGGCCAAGTCACATGGCGCGCGGAGGGTGCCGTAACAGGATGGATGACAAAGTGGTAATTAATTAATTAGCAAAGGTATTACCGTGTATCGTGTACAAAGTATTACCTGGGGGTATTTTTATGCTCGGGTGACATGCGGCGTGCGACGGTGGAAAGACGTAGCGTAACCGGCAGACCCAATGCATTCCGCGAGTAAGAGCTGAGACATTATGATGAGAGAGAGAGAGGGAGAAGAAGGAGAGGACAACGACGACGACGACGCATTGCCCCATGGTCGACTCAGTGGGTCAAATTCGAGTTGTCGTGAGCGAGGCGAGGCGAGGAGAGAGCACTGATGAGAGAGAGGGAGGGCACACACACACACACACAGAGAGAGAGAGAGACACACACACACACACAGAGAGAGGGGGAGCTTCACGAGTCAGCCCTCTTCTCCGGGGGTTCTGGAAGGGAACCTTCTTTCTTTCCAGGGTCACTGCTCGTCCGCCCGGATCAGGTGCTGCACATGCCGCCCACTCCTGTGGCCCTGCACAACGCCCATCCATGCCCATCCATACCTATCCATGCCCATGTTGGCTCAAACACGGTCACTGTCTGGGCGTGGGGAGCGAGCGCATAGGCCGCAGCCACGCGGGCGACTCAACAGGGCATCTGCGGTGGCGGCCGTCGGAGTGGAGAGTGGTGGAGCGAAGAGGCTGTGATTCAGTCATGTAGGTACGTATGTGTGTGTGTGAGTAAAGGGAGGGAGAGTGTGTCAAAGGGGGGAGAAGGGGGGGACAAAGACAAAGGGAGGGGGGGAAGGGAGTGACAAAGGGAGGGACAAAGGGAGGGACAAAGGGAAGGGATCAAAGGGATGGATCAAAGGGAGAGAGGGTCAAAGGGAGGAATCAAAGGGAGGAGTGTCAAGGGTGAATGGTGAATGGTGAAATGGTGAGGTGTGACGAGGTGAGCAAAGTACCTACCTACTACAGGCTCCTACTGTATGTACTACAAAGTATGTATGTAGAATGACTGTCAAGCACACGTCGTTCCGTCTCTCCGCCTCTCCGCCTCTCCGCCCGTTGGTTCAGTACTGTTGGTCACCTCATGCGCTTCACTCTCTACTAGGCCTGTCGATAGCAACGGCGGCAACGACGATTAGGGAGCGCCTGGGGGCCTGTGATGGAGGCGTTTTGGCGTGTACAGGGGTCAGGTTCCATGGTGACGGCTCGCAGGCAAGGCTCTTTGGGGGGGGGGGGGAGGGGGGGTGTGGCCAGGTGCGTACATTGTAGAAACTAGAAACTAGCCTGGCAGCGTGCTGGCCCACGGATTTATTATCGCTCGCGCTCCCTCACCCCCCCCCCCCTGCCCCCCCCCCCCCCCCCCCCCCCCCCCCCCCCCCCCCCCGTCGCCAGTCCCAGTCCCGATAAAGGCCCGCCGCCGCCATAATACACATACATAGCCATATATCCACACACAATCCACACGCAATCCACATAATCCACACACACGCACACACACACGCGCACACACACAGACACGCACACACACACAGACACACATACACAATCCACATCCACACCGCAGTGCACTCATCCTACCTACCCTCACATCATCGACGCTCCATACTCACAAACACAAACAACACCAACATCAACACTACCACCTTGACTCGCCCACCGCTCCTCCACCCTCTCCAATCCAATCCAACCCCCCATGACTGCCCGTTCTTAGCACCTAGCCGCGGCCCAGATCCTGTGCCCGGTCTGTTGACGCAATCTTCAACCTCGCACACAACCGACGAAAGCGGCCCCCCAGGAAACTTCCACTCCATATCTCGCCCGCCCGCCACTACGGCGCTGCTGGCTGCAGAAAACATGCCTCTCATCACTCAGCACCCCATTGTGCGCGTTGAGACGGGTTCCATTCACACAATCGAGACCAGAGATCCCCAGAACCTGTTCGGCCTATGGTCCGGTGAGTTCGCCTCTTGAGCCATGCGCTTGCGTATGATTGTCGGCGCCAGCTTGACATGATCCATTAAATGTGACGCTCACTGACCACTTCTCCCTCACAGTCTTCTCCAAGTGTTCACCCGCAATGGAAGACGGCAAGCGGTATGAGAACCTCGCTTGGCGGCTCTGGGGACGAGAAACGTTTTGCTGCGTGCCCGACTACCCACTTCCCCCCCGCTGGTCCTTGGAGCGCCAACTCGCCATCAACAACGACGCTGCAGTCGCTGCTGCCGAGTTGCCCGAGCTGTCCACCAGCGTAGCCTCGGACGACTCCAACTCGGAAGGCGTCCTCACAGCCACTACCCGATCGAACTCGTCCTCATTACGCCCCAATCTGCGCCGACACGACTCTGCCAACTCGCAGGCCCGCGAGGCCCGCGGAAAACACATGACGCCCATTGACTTGGAAAAGGTCGTTCACTCGATACAGGAAAAGCGGGCCATCGAGCCACTATCGCCCTTGCCCCCGCAGCTCGCCGCTCAGACGGTGACACTGCAGCCAAAGAAGCACGTCGCAGACACAAAACTTCGCCCAACATCCCCGCCACCCGCACGCCGTTATGCCCCAGAATCTTCTACCTCGACCGTGGCTACCGTGCTGGACAGCGCAAGTATGAGCCCTCCCGTCGGCTCAGACGTCAGCACCTCAACCGACCTGAGCGCCCACAGCGTCGTCCACGGCTTTGACCCATCCCGCATCTCTACATCAGTACGATCAAGCACAAATCTGGTCCCTACCCCCATCCTCAAGACCAGCGTGCTTTCGAGACACGGTCCCTCCAGAGCCCTGCCCCAGCCCGTGAAGCGCAAACAACCCATGTTCTTGCTTGGAGGCTCCTCGGACGAGGACGCCCTGAGCTCGCTCGAGACGTCCATGTCTACGTTTGCCAAGCGCAGCTCACTGTCAGACAGCTTGAAGCCACTCGGCCGGAAAACCACCTTCAAGAACGAAGTCTCGACCCAGACGATTCCAAACGCCGCCTTCTCCGAGGAGAGCGAAGGTGCCATTGAAAGCGATAGCGACGAGGACGAGTCGGATGACAATGCCATCGAGGAAGAAGACTCGGATGACGAAGAGTGGGAAGACGACGACGAGGTTGCCTCGTCGAGCGTGACGGAATTCCACCGGGTTGACTCGAAACCTAACCTCGTTTCCCGTCGTTCCCTCCTCACCACTGCTCTGTCACAAGGCGAACGTGCCCAAGCTCTGCAGAACGCAGCCTCGCGGTCTACACCAGCCATCCGACGGTCCCGCACCTCGACCCCCAACGGTCCCTCTACTGGCAACTCCCCCCAGGAAGATGGCGGTCTCATGATGCGACCTCAAGCCACTCATTCAAAACCCATCATCATGACTACATCCAATATGCATCCTCCAACACTCTCCCCTCGCACAACACGCAGAAATATGCTTCAAACCGAGTTGACGCAGTCGCTGCGTCAAAATCTTCTTTGGGAAAGGCAGCAGAAGAACGCCACGACCAACGCGGTCAACAAGCGCAACCAGAGCGTAGCCAATCTGCCCGCTCTTCGAAGAGCCATGACGACAAACGATATCAAAGGCCTCACGGCGTTCCCGCAGCAAGGCGTAAATACGGGCTCGACGTTCCGGGACGCTGTAAACGCAAACGCGGCCAAGAACAACAACTCATATAATGACTACTTCGACCAAGGTCTCCAAGAGTACCATCAGAAAGGATGGTAAGAGGGCAAGGGAGTGGTATTTTTTTCTTTCTTTTTTCTTTGTTAATTCATTCAGCATTTGCATTCCAGCGGCATATATGGACTGGCATGGATCATTAGGAGTTTGGGTGTTTTGTTCTCATTCTGCCCTGGGGCGGCCTCCACACTGGGAAGGCTTCAAAATCTTTTGATACCACGAGGCAGCGAGTATGCCAATGAGGCTACGATTCTCCTAATTCCTCTTTGGACAGGCATTGGGCGGTTGATTCGGCTTACAAGAAGTGTCAGGGCTCGCGCCTGGGTGTTCTGGGTCTGGCTTCTATGTCGAGCAATACCTGTCCACGGTCTGTACTATTATCTGCATTGTACTTTTTATGGGGCTCCGGCGTGAAGCCATTATACCCTGTAGTAGCAGCGCGCACTGGAGTGCCATGAAGCCGCTCCTGGATTGGGGGATTACCACCGATGGCACGGTAATCACCTAGGTAGTCGATTGAAACAAAAAGCAGATAGTTCAAGCATTTTGACTTCCCAATGCGGTCATGTGGTGCCTAGTGAGGGTCGTGTGAAGGGGGAGACAGCACGTTCACGGCCAAGGAGATTGCACGTCGCTGGTCATGGCTAGTAGTGGACCTTGTTCTCTCCATCATCAGCTGGCCGGGGTTTCTGTTCCCAACAAGATGCACGAGTGATACGAGAACAGGCTTTGTGAGGCAGGTCCTTTACCGCTCTTCTGAATCATCTCACAAAGGTGGATGCCCAGCAGGCGCTTATGCATGTCGCGCTGTAGGCTTTATGCAGAGGCCGGGACGGCACCAATGGCGGATGTGCCCAAAGATGCCGGACTATAGACGGCGAGAGGGTGGGAGCAGGCGTGTTGTTCTGCATTTGTCCACTGTGGTGTGTGTGGTGGGTAGCAGCGGAGATTGTGTTTACGCGTATGTATATATGTATGTACGTACGTATGTATTGCAGCAACAGCAACAGCAGCAGCAGCACCAGCAGCAGCAGATGGGACATGAAGCAATATCAGCATCATCACGAGACTCGATTGGCGGCTATTCAAATGTTGCTCAGACCCGCAGTTGTGCGAGGGCTCCCTGCCGAGGTTCCTTCGGGCCGATGCTGACTGCTACTGTTACTGTTGCTGTTGCTGTTGCTGTTGCTGCTGCTCAGCAGCTGGACAGATGCCGGGTGGTGCACAGAGAGGAGGGAGACTCGACTCGAGGCAGACCCTGCTGTGATACAAAGGTACCTGGTGGCATCTCGTGAGACCATGTGCAGTGTGGCGAGCGCGTCAATGGACCCGGCCTGCATTGCAGCAGCAGCAGCAGCAGCAGCAGCAGCAGCAGCAACCTGTCGCAGACTATCGTGGGATCGCCAGCCAGCCAGCCAGCATCCAGCATCGAGACTCGAGCACTTCAGCCTTACGATCAATATGCCTTGCGTGACCGATGACACGACTGGACAACTGGACGGACGACTGGGCAAACTGGACGACGGCATGTTGTGCACATCCCGATCTAGGCTGCATCGCAGACGGGGCAGGCACACAGTGTCGATCGCTGCTCCATGTTCCTCATTCATACATGATACAGTATGTAGTAGTAGTTGACCATTTCGAGGTTTGTTGGACTTGTCCTATATCGTACATATTATATATGTAGTATGTATACATGATTACATGTATGTACACAATCATGTATGTACATACATAATGGTGACTCTGCAGGCGCAACTGCCGTCATGGCCCATGATGGATGGATGGATGGAGGGGTAATAGCCATGTTTTTTCATTCTTTCTTTGCGACTCACCACTCACAACTCACCAACATGACCATGACCATGACCATTACCACGACCATTACCACGACCATTACCACAACCATTACCACCACAGCCTCGTCTCCATGCTTCCACGTCTCTACGCATCCACGTCTCTACGCATCCACGCATCCATGCATCCACGCATCCACGCCTCGTCGTCCCCAGCATCTCCCCACCCCTCCAATTCCAGTTGCCCAGCTGACCGCCCTCATCTCATTGTCGAGCGTTTACCCCGGATTACAGCCCACTCTGTCACTCTGTCACTCACTCACTCACTCATTCACTCACCCGCCAGCCGCACCCGGCCTAAAACAAACACCATCCATGGCTGGCGACGCCCCTCCCCCAGGCACCCGTCGTGGCTCACTCGCCATGTCGAGCGATGCGCTGGCAGCTTAGCGCCTGCAGGACAAGCAGATGACCTTTGAATTACTCACATCCCCAGCCCTCTCTCGACCTCTCACCCGGCCGCTCCTCAGCCTCAATTGCGGGGAGCTCCGCCACCGCACTCTGCACTCCTTCTCGTTGTCCAAAAGGTTGGTCAAACGTCCGGTAATGTGCTGACGACTTCCATCCTGTGATCATGGTGAATATCGCGACTTCGTTGCTCCCGTCCCCCTCCCAACTCCGCTCCTCATTTGTCGCCCTCGTGGGGGTCCAGTCACCTGCCTCCAGTCCATCGTCACACACCTCCTCTCTCTTCTCGCGACCGACCTGCAAGACTGACTTGTTCTTTTTTCGCCAATGCTGCTGGGGTGTCCATCTGCCGCTACCTGTCACTTCAGATATGAGGGTTTGGATACAACACAGCAGTCAACTGCCGCCGTGCAGCTCCTACTGTACATACCTACCCGCTGATCCATGCATTTGAGACCGCTTCAACCTGGCTGCGGAAACGGTGCCCCCCCCATTTGTTTCCCGTCTGCGACCATGGCGAGCACAGCAGACGCCGCTGCTGTCAATACTTCTCGCATCACCCAGCTCGCCGCATACCCAAGCACGTATCAGGTCGCACAGGGCTTCGGAGATTTAATTACTCCCGACGAGCGCAACGAGAATAACTCCGCAATAGCAGTCACATCCGCATCCGTCCATCTGACCCTGACTTTCCGTTTGATATGGATACACTGCATCTGAGTCTTCGAGTCCCCTTGGATTACCCAGAGGGGGCAGTAAGCCCACTAGGTATCAGGACGACCAATCCAGGCATGGAACGGAGCCATCGACTCAAACATTGAATAAGCTTTGGACGGGATTAACCCTGCTTCCATACATCAAATTCGTCGACAAGCAGCTCAAGAGTATGTCATCCTTATCAGAGGCTGATGACACTGTCAAGATTGTGTCTCACTTCCATTCCAAGAGGCCAGCAGAGGTTGTTTCTGTTCCCTTGGTCCTTTCGGGGCAAACTGCCTACCTACTACCATGGTAGCACTCGGGAAATCCTTCCACAAGTACCGACTCCCTCGGCTGAGTAACGATTACAGGCGAGACAGGTTCGGCATGTGAGCATCGGACTGATATCCCGAGTTATCCAAGTCCTCAATCTGTCTGCGTGCTTCATCGCACTGGTAATAGTTGCATTCCAAACAAACACAAGCGTCAAAGTCCATTGCACACACATACTATGCAGTACCTTTGGAGCAATCATGGGGTTTGGAGCCCCATGCTACTCCTGCCATTGCCCCCACTGAATTACATGATGGTTCACATACTGTGTAATCACCATCCCGATGACCCCTGAATAGGATACGATCAACGAAGAGGATGCCGAGAGCTCAGCCCCCTCTTCGGAAAGTAACGAAGATGGCGACGCCGAAATCGATATCGAAAAAACGCCAATGGGAATCTTGGTTTCGGAGACGGGCGTACAAGTGCGCGAAATTGTCATGTTGAAAACGACAATCAAGTGTAAACGCTGGAAGGATACCAAGAATCCCAAGGATATTGCCAATGTTGCGAGTGCTTTTGGAGAAGAAGGCAATGGAATTGATTCGTGCAACAAACGTGCCTCGCCGATCGCTATCGGGACATCACAAGTTTAAGGAAGATCGCTGACAGCTTGGAGGTCATTACAGGTGCCAATTCCGCCCGCGCGGGTCATTGTGGTCTCGACGGATCCATTACCGTTGATACGTTACCGAGTTGTATACGTTGCCGTTGAATGCACACCAATCATCTAGTTTTGTCCTTTGCAGCTCGTTGATACCTTTGTATAATAGACAGTATATCTATCGACTTGTGTGGACGGCTCGATCTCCTACGTGCGGCCTGGAGTTGTCCCCGTCCGAGGAGAGACGACAATGGCTTGTCAAGGTCAGTGTCGGTGTCAGTGTCAGTGTCAGTGTCAGTGTCATCGGAAGATGAGTATGCGGTGTGGTTGCCAGGTTTTGATGATGATCAACCTAACTAGTGGAAGTCGATGGCCTTTTGCCCATCGGAAATTGGTTTTCTTTTTTGAGGGTCGGCGCTAGTACAGGCAAGGAAACTACCAGCAAACGCGAGCAACATCAAGGACAATCGGAGTTGTGTCCGATTGTTTCCCTTTGACACCCACGACACACAAGACACGTTCTGGCTCTGTGTTATTGGTAGCACGCGCAGCCTAGGCGTCAACACGACGAGATGAGGGCATGTTTCATTGCATCGTTACAGGACAGAAAGGATGTGTTCATGGGCTTGTTAATTTGCCCCTTCGCCTAGATACAGAGTACTATTGTAAATAAATCAAAGAAGGCGTCAACGATTCCCGATGAGCGGAGCAGAAAGGAAAAAGGAGAAAGGTTTGGGACGTAGCAGGCCAAGATTTACCAAATCGCGGGCGATACTCTCCATATTACAAGAGCTACGACTGCTTCAGGTACGTCAGCGCAATTATCAGTCATGATTGAGAGGACGTCTCAGGCAACTTGGCTAGGCACTCTTGTTGTAACAGAGTGTTTGCGTGTGACCGGTAAGGGCCAATAGTATTATGCTTGCTGTTCCCGCATCCGCGAAATAGCTTGATGGGTAAACTCTTTCCGCGGTTTGGGGTTGACGTAAGCGGGGGGGGGGGGGACAATATTGTAGGTGTCATTCATGATTAGACAGAAAGAAGAAGAAGATTATGATATGTGAAACATGCGTACTGTACAAAGTATGTACGTCGTACACAATGCACAGTACTGTACATAGAGGATCTTTCTGTTTGCACGGGATGCCCCCTGAAGAGTTGAAGAGGTTGCATGGTCAGCTGTTCTCAGGATGAGGCTGATGTGATGTTGCACCACCCCGCAAAATCACAAGCAATGTTGGGATCCCCACAGTTGATGCCTAGATAGTAGGTTGGGTATACTTTGTTAGTTTGTACAGTATACATATGTACAGTATGTAATAGGTAAGTATGTACATACATAGAATTTTCTTGTTCCCTTTAATAGCGGGATCCATGCTCGGAAGCTCTGCTGACTGGTTAGTTATTGATGTATGGTCAAGGGCGGGTTTTACATATGAAAAGGCTTCTCTTGTCAGCGCACACGCGTCAGCTGAGGCTTTTCAGCAGAGTACCTTTGTAGAGTGGCACCGACATGTGAAGCCACCACCCCCGTTACTAAATAAAAGTATGTACATGTACATACATACTGACTATCAACTGTCAAGCCGAGTATGTATTAGTAGTTATCATTTCCTCATTTCTCACCGACCAGCCAGGAGGGAGGGGGTTTTCTTTTTGTTTTTTTTGTTTTTTGTCATGGCTACTGTTGTTGTTATATTAATTACATACATACTCTCTGTTGTAATATGTATGTCCACGTCGAGGGATGACAATGGTCATGCTTGCGTCACGACGGACGGGCCGGCCGACCGACGACTCTCTTTTTCGATGCAGGAACAGGGCCAAATCGGGGTGGGTGCCAAGTGGTGCTGCTTGCTGCTCCAAGTTGCAACAACAAAACAAGGCAGACTAAAATAAAAACCATTGTCGGGGAGGGAGGGGAGGAGGGGGGGGGGGCCTAGGGCTGTGACCACATGGCAACAAACTTGTCATGCCCCGTGCGGAGCTTAACTAACTAACTAACTAACTAGTACGAGTAATGCCCATGTGTGTCTGTGTGTGTCTGTGTGCTGCTGTTGCTGCTGTTGCTGCTTCTTGCTTGCTGCTTGTTGCTTGCTTGCTGCCCAAGGATGGAGCTTGAAGAACTAATAAGCGAAAAGTTTCGGTCCTGTGTCAGAAGAGATCAAGTTCCGCCGTTCCGCCGTTCCGCCGCCGCTTGCTGCTGCTGTGCGACAAACATGTCTGCCTGTCTGTCTGTCTCCCCTTTCCCGCGTGGTGGACACACACACACACACACAGGACCAGGACCAGGACCAGCCCCCCCCTCTTCCCCCCGAGAGGCGAGCAGAAAAACGTCTTCCATGGTTACACAGTATGTACACACGGCTCGTATGTATGTACATAGAGTAATTACATGGGGGATTAGATATGTATGTACATAATTAGATGGAAATATGTATGGCGGATTGGGACCGTATGTACATAGTACAAGTGTATGTTCAGTTACATACATACATACATACATACATACATACATACAGTACAATACAATAATAAACCGTCAGGTGACTTTTGTGTGTGTGTGTGTGTGTGTGTGTGTGACTTCCCTTCCCCCCCCGGATCGGCAAACACGGGTATTACATATGTATCAAGTATTAATACCGATAAGGCTGACTTTACTTTTTTTTCTTCTTCTTTTTGGTTTTGGTTTCACACAAAAGTCTCCTTTTTTCTGATTTAATTTAATTTAATTTAATTTAATTTAATTTAATTTAATTTATTTGTTTATTATTGTAAAAAATGGCACGTACTGTACACTATATGTACGCACTCGCTTGATCGCTTGATCGCTTGATCGCTTGATCGCTTGATCGCTTGATCGATGGATGGTTACCTTGTAATGATTTGATTTGATTTGATTTGATTTGATTTGATTTGATTTGATCAATCGGAGCATGACTGGCACTGGGCAGAACCATCATCTATTATTACTGTATTACCATACATACATACCATGCCATAATTATCATACCATACATATGCAAGGTACCAGAGCCAGAGCCAGAGCCAGAGCCAGAGAAGAAAGAAAGAAGAATGTGCCCATGTCTCGAATAGGTAAAAAATGCGCTGCTCTCCCCTGGCCCCCCCCCCCCCTGGCTGGCCACCGCCCTCTCGTCCACCACGCTGACATCAACGTTGCGACTTCACACACGCAATGGTCCTATGTATGTAGGTCACCGGACCCACGTTAAATAATCATCGAATACGTATCTATGTATGTACATGTGTACAAGCGCATCATCCATCCATTAGAGGGGCCTCGAATCATAATACCCTACCTACCTACCTACCCACCCACCCACCTACCCAGGTACGTATGTATGTACTAACTATAATCCATCTCGACAAGGGTGGTCATGGGATTACGCGACGGCCGCGCAACAAGTTGACGGTAAAAAAAAAAACCCCCCCTCTTCCCATTTTTTCTTCCTCTTCTTCTTCTTCTTTTATTGAGGGGATGCGAACAGAGTCTTTTTTTTTGCACTCACTGTAAGAAAGTAGCGTGGTGTTGCAAGGTAAAGGAAGGTGTGGGTGGGTCGTGAAGAAATCCAAGAATCGGGAGGAACCGGCTTGTGTGTGCGCCTGAGATTTCTGAAATACTACTATGTACTAATAATAATAATAATAATAGTAATAATAGTAATAATAATAATAATAATTAATACCTCGGATGTCGGAGTCTCCGTATGTCTGGTCATCATGCTTTATTAGCCCCCGTGATGATCTTCTTGTTCGAAAAAGAATAGAATGACTTGAGGCTCTTCCAGACCTTGGGAAAAGGTGGGCTCTTTTTTTTTCTTCTTCGGCGGGCATGTGGGTGGGTTGTGTGGGCTATGTGGGTTACGTGGGCCATGTAGACCATGTGGGCTGGATATGTGGGCTATGTATGTGGCTACGTATGTATGTATGTATGTATGTATGTACATACAGTACTACGTACAGTCTCCGCAGTTCGGTTGAGATGAGATGAGACCTCTCAGCCTCAGCGTTGTCATGTATGTATGTATGTAATAATTAGCGCCACAGAGAGCATGGGTAATTCATTTAATACGACTGACTCAGCATACATAACCAAGCAATTCCCATTTAGGCACTCGAGGCGAAGACTTTCCCCTCTTCACATGAAATCACAATCACGGTACATGTGTACGTGTGTACATGATCACGCATGGCAAGTTCCATCACATCATTCAGTCACAAGACGGATAAATCCGAAACATCGTCATACGATACAAATGGCGAAGCACATGTGCCAAGGGACGAGCAGGACCCTGTATGTATGTATGTATGGATGTATGGATGTATGGATGTAGGTATGGAGCGCGGATATGGCTTCTCTTGTGTATGTGTGTGTGTGTGTGTGTGGAAAAAAAAGAGAGAGAAAGAAAAGCTGCCGTGATACATTGGTGGTACATGGCCAACTTTTAGCATGGCAATTGAAATTCCTGCAAGACACATGTGCATCATGCCCGTTTATCCACATGAGGAGAGAGAGTCCTACGTACATGACTGTCGGTGTAGGGTTTACGACAGGGCGGCTACCACTACCACTACCACTACCACCACCATTACTAGGTACTACTACTAGGGACTTGATTGATTGTTTCTTTCCATTGGGTTGATACGGGGTCGAGGGGGGGAAAGAAAAAAAAAGAAGCCCATGATACCTATCTTTGTGTGTATGTATGTGTGTGTTGATTGATACCCAACCAACCCCACGGACATTACCTGATGAAATCGCAACGACGGAAATCTCTGCAGTTGCACGCACGCACGCAGCACAAAAAAGTCCATCCTCTCTCACACTAATACTGACCACCTGGACCCGTAGTCTCCTCTCTTTCTTCTCCACAGACAGCCCACCATTTCTTTGCTTTTTTTTTTTTTTACCTTTCTTTCCTCGCCCAACACTGCAGAAGAAAATGAAGAAAAAGAAAGAAAAAAAAAGAGAACAAAGCTCCAGTCGTTGCCCAGTATCTATGTAGACATGTCTAGCTACAGCTACTATACATAGGTATCACTCATATGTACATACAGTTACATACAATACAGATGTAACTATATGTACATACATACTGTGTACATACATACATACATACATACATACATACATACATACATACATACACTGAGCAGCCCCAATTCTTGCATTCAGCTCTTCAACGCCCTGCGTAGCGCCGGAACTGCCCGATACAATAATAACTCCACCAATCAGCATGCTCACATTATAACTTCCCCCCCCCCCCCACACACCCACTACCAAAGGGTGTGTATGTAAATTAGTCTACATAATACCCGCACCGTTTTCTATTAATATTGACTTAGATACAGTACATACCTTTTCTGTATCCATGTACATACACAGTACATACGGATCCGGTGAGCTTTGAGATGCGCTTTTTTTCCGAGGGGGGAATCTATGTACTCGCGAATATTATCTATGTACGCGTACGTACGTATGTACACACACATACATGCATATATGCATGCATGCATCTTATTATGTACTGTATGTATGTATGTATGTATGTATGTATGTATGTATGTATGTATATAGCCACATGTCTAGCGAGTTGCTGAATGCGAGTGCTTCACCGCCGCCAACTCCGAATGTATACATGTACGATAATAGCTAGCTAGCCAACTAACTAGGCAGCGAGCGAATGCGCCATAGTTACACATGCGAACGGCTACGTACCGGTCACATCCCCATGTAATAACATGTCACATCTATCATGTACCACCTACACAGTAACCATATCTTCTTTTTTCTTCCTTCTCTCTCCCCGAGAAAAGGGAAAGGAAAAGAAAAGACTGACTGACAGATTGACAGGAAACGGTGTACTACCTATTTCCAAGTATGTACTGTACATGTGGAGAAGAAGAAGAAGAAGAAGAGGTGTGTGGCCGGCCTGGGCCAGGCCCTTTTTTTATTTTCTTTCTGTCACCTCATAATAATCAGTTACTCCATTCGTACGTACCACACGCACACGACGCTCGTATTTCCCCAATACCTCCCCGGTTCCCCGCCGTCTGCTTATCCTATCATCCCACTACCCACATCTTAGTCCCCTGTAATTATTCGTCAGTACTCGCCGTATGTATGTACAGTATGTGTGTAGGAGATGATCGTGGTACGTTGTGGTCGTGGTCGTGGTCGTGGTCGTGGTCGTGGTCGTGCCCTGCTTACCTACCTAGACCCTGCATACACAATACATACGCAGTATAACCCGTACTAGTGTGTGTGTGTGTATACCTAGCGTCGCGTCGCACCAGCACCCAAGGTTGGAGCAGCCGACTCGAGGTTCGAGAAGGTTTCAGATGCTGCAACGAGAAAAGCGTTGCATGGTGTTTGAGAAGAGACGTGCGCGTTTGCGGGAGGAAGGGAGGGAGAGCGGAAGGAAAGGTAGGCGGGGCGAGCGGGTTGTGGGGGGAGGGGGTGGGAGAAGGGGGTTGTGGGGGGGCTGGGGGGCTGGTCCTGTCGTGTTACTAGGTATTTGAGAGAGAGGGAGAGAGAGGGAGAGAGAGGGAGAGGTCCGAGAGATGCGTGGGTGCATACATAATTAGATGGTACATTATGTACAAGGGTATATGGAACTGTTTGATTCAAGTATGCACTGCAGAACGGACCAGAGTATGTATGTACTACCTACCTACCTACCCCACGACGAAGCAGGTGACCACAATGCGTATGTATGTATTGCATGGTAATGTAATATTCGTAACCATGGGTGTAGATTATTATGACTCCCCATTTGGAATTTGGGCTGAGTAATTATTACCCTAGGTACATACACTTGTGCACTGTGTGTCTGAGGACTAGGTGCTATTGATTGAGCATCAAGTAGCGAGTCGAAGAACCGACCAGTCGTTCATGTCTCTTCTTTTAATTACTGCCGAGACTGACTAGCCAATGCGTCCAGAGAATGATACATAGGTATGATTTAGTGTTGATGAGCGATGGACTCGGGGGAACGAGAACAAGCCCAATTGTCCAAGACGACAAATCGGGGTCCGTCCTGCTTACCATGAAAGCAGAACTACCCTTCGTTCCACCCGTACTTCTCCCCACGCACGCCCTTCAATAGCGTCCCATCCTTCTTTCTCATCCCGATGACACACCATACCATACACAAGTCACAAGTCGGAGCTTATTAGAATCCACCCCGAGAACCCAAGTGCGCTTCGCTTTCTCGAGCCCAGTCGGTCCCCCGATATCGACTTCTATCTACCCTATCTATGCCCGAAAGACAAAAAAAAAGCCTTTCCCACTCCACCATGACTGAGGAACGAACCCGTCGTACGAAAGCGTGACCAGTTCCACATCCTCGACACTGGTACTACGGAACTTGCATCGTGAGATGAGACTGAGATGCCGTGCATCATGATGGAATTAGACAGACACTTGTGGTGGTGATGTTTTATCATATCATATTCTTTTGCTGCTGGTCTCTCACTCTCACTCTCACACACACTCTCTCTCATATACACTTGGTTTGCCTGTAGCTCCATCTATACCAGATGACGGGACGGGATGAGTCGACGGTCAATTAACGCAGTGATAAGTGGAGGAATTCTAAAACAGAGACTGCCATGCCAGTCCGAGGGCGATCTCACTGTCAAGGCTCGTAGCATGGATGGAAGTTATACTACAGAACCCCTATTTACTAACCCGTGTTCGCCTTGTGGAACCGTGTTGGATATAGTACAGTGAGATTGGGATATGGACAAGCATCTTTGCCCACTGTCGATTCGACTTCGACGTGGCCTCGGATATAGACTGAAATATATTTGTGCATGTTCGTTCCCCTTGGCCATCTTTCTTGCATGATATGCGATCAAAGGTAGGTAGCCCAGAAAGGTTCCGTATCCAGACCGACCAGTTCATCAGGCTGCCGTAATCTCAAGTAAAGCAGAACCTCGCCAATAGATATCATCATGATCAAGTGAACTTGGGGCTGTCGTGCCGTGCACCCCAATGATGCAACCACGGAACAGAAAGAGGCTCGATATCATGATACACAAGGCATTATTCGTCAAGACATGCGCCACATGGTCCCAATTTGACTAGGACATCACCCACAGTCACCCCTAAATTCCGAGATGCTACTCAGGTAGTATTACATGTCTATTTCCCGAGCCGTCGCCATCTATATGACATGGACAATACGGGCACGCCGATGCCATCTATGTCTCTGTCGCCCCCCTTACTCGACACGACTTTATGCATCCAACGCACACGTGCGGTTTCGTGCAACCCGCAATCCGACACCGGCGCGTAGATACCACTTCGTCTTCTCGCCTAGAAGTCGTTCTCGTCGCTTCCAGCAATGATTACATTGTTCACCTGTAGCGCACGAGTCAGTATGTCATCTAAACATATCTCAAATCGGACAGAGATGAGCGCAAGGTAGAGACGAGATGGAACGAGAAGCAATGCGCTTTAGCCTTCTACCCCTCGCCCACAAACGTGTCGCATGTGGCCACCATGTAGGAACACGTCGTGTCGTGTGTAATGCCTGGATTGCATTCCTCGTCTCCCTTAGGCGGGAAGCAAGGCGGATGTGATGCATAGCGTGGTGGGACGACAGGTTGAACCAAAGTTACCGGAACGAGGGCAAAATGATAGGAAGAATAGAAAACAAGTGCAATGTGATACAAAACAGGGAGAAGAATAATGTAACGTACCTTAAGCACCATCCTGCATAGCTGCGTCGCTAGCATCAATTGCTGCCTCTTGGAGATCAATGGATCGATAACGAAATGTTCCTTCATATCTGCAACAGCATCTCGTTAGCGATATTCGTCCTCATGGGTTGTGTCCGTTTCTCATCTCCACATGTACTGAACCGCGCAATCTACGACGCATACGCATCTCGGAGAACAATACGTTTCCATCCTGTTCTCCGTTGTGTGTGATTGTGGAGTTTGTGCTAAGAGTTTGACAAACGCGAGGCAGAGATAAGGGGGGGGGGGGGGGGGGGGGGTGTTGTGATGCATCCCACGGAGGCGTTACGGACGGGAGCTCCGAACGAAAGTCGCGTGCCGAGAAAAGGACAAACGGAAGCCCAAGAAGTAAAGTCGTGCTGGTGGAAAGTGTAAAAGGGTCATACGCATCGAATTTGCGGATAAGGACAGAAGAAGGAAATATCCGCGACTTACCATTGCTTCCTGTAAACATACAGTCAACGCCCAACCTTGAGTTCTTTTCTTTGGCTTGCCGGGATTTGATGTTTGCCAAAGTCTCGATGGGACTCAGCCCAGAGTTTTCGGCCAGTGCCATGGGGACGGCGTCGAGCGCATCGGCGAAGGCGCGCATGGCATATTGTTCCAGACCCGGGCTCTTTGGGGATGTTAGAAACTTCAGGTATAGAATTTGAGGCTAGATGGAAGGGGTCTTGTTTACCTTGACCGCTGCTTCTTCCACCGCGAGTGAACATGCGATTTCTGCGGCACCGCCTCCATATACAATACGACTATCCTTGACAAGATTTCGGACGACACAGAGGGCATCATGCAGAGATCTTTTGGCTTCATCAATTATCTGTAAGAAGTTAGCCATCGGAAAATTGCAGCATGCACTATGAGATAGCACGAGGAGTAGAACAATGTCCAATAGGAGGGAGAACCACCAGCACATACCATTTTGTTGCTGCCTCGTACAAAGACAGTCACAGCCCGAGTGTTTGCGCACTCTTCGATCACAAGCATCTTATCTCGCGTTGTTCCGAACGTCAGTTCTCGAACGATGCCGGCTGTGCCCAACTTCTCCGCGCTCAGATCTGCGAATCGAGGTACGATGCGGCCGTTTGTGGCGATGGCGATCAATTCAATCTCAGGTCCTCCAACCCACCGTACCGCGGGTAGCTTGTTGGTAAGAAGTAGATGGTTTGCCTCGTCATCAAATCCCCATTGACATATCACAACGTTGGCTCCGGTGTCTTTAATTTGCTCAATCATCTCTGTAAACTTGTTCGACTCGTAGTTTTGGAGCTTCTTGAATTCTTCCACGCTGGTGATGTCGAGCTTATGCTTTGTCTTGGGTTTCGGGGGCTCGAATGCGCAGGTGAGAATGGCAAGCTTTGCGTCCCTGACCTCGGTTGGCATCTGCGGATGGGAGAAGTCCTTGTCTATTATGACGCCCTTGACGAGCAGAGTATCCTCTAACGCGCCGCCAACCTTGCCATCCACTTTTATGAGTTCAAAGTTCACGTCCTTGGCCTCGAGATCCGCAACAGACAACACGGCGTCCACGGCAATCCTGGCGAAGTGGTCGTGTGCCTTGGAAACAATCTTGCTGCCCAAACTCGTCTTGGCAACCTTGAAGAGTTCTTCGGTGCTTCCCGGCGCGAATTTGATCTCGTCACTGATCTCGTCTAGCTTAGCTACAGCTACCTCACAAGCCTGGTCGTACCCGTCTGCTATCCGGATGGGGTGGATGCCCTTGTCGATAAGGTCGGCGGCCTGCTCTAGAAGTGCACCTGCTAGCACTACGACACCGGTTGTGCCATCGCCGATCTCATCATCTTGCGACTTGGAGAGTTCAACGAGCAGTTTTGCCACGTGGTTTGAGATTTCCATCTGCGACAGAATAGTGGCACCATCGTTCGTGACAGTGATGTCCCCATCGGGCGATATCAAGATCTTGTCCAGGCCTCGCGGTCCCTGCATGTCACATTAGAGTGACCCAGGCCAAGTAGGCTGTAATTCGTACCAGAGAAGTCTTGACGATATTCGCAACTGTCCTCGCGGCCAAGATGTGGGATTTGACAGCCTCGTTGCCATGTTGTCGCTTCTTTTTGCCCTGACTGTAGCCGATGTCAGCCTTTAATCCCATTTCCCCTTGATTTTACACATACTCTCGAACAATAATAAAGGGTCTTCCCGACTCATCCTTCATCACCTGCGCTATATCCAATTATGTCAGTCGTTCTGTTTTTGGAGGTGGTGCGGGGGACTTGATTGCTGTGGAGAATGGAGTTCAAGTGGTGCATACCGTTCGACATATCGAGTTCTGCATAGGTAGCTGGTTAGCCTGTGAGCTTCAAAAGGTGGTGTTTTTGCTATGAGGGGTATTTGGAGCTGTATTGCAGGCTGCAGCACTTACGCATCGCCATGATGGCTGTAAGTTCCGCGCTAGGGCGTCGACTGATACGAGCAGGAATGCGGGTGCTCTATCCGAGTGGTAGAAAATGTGGGAGTGGTTCGTTTGAGGCTGTGGGTGGTGGTGCGGACGCGTGTAAACAGTCGCCTCGCTGTTGAGGTCGAGAAATTTTGGACATCGCTGAACCCCAGTCTTGGCGGAATGGCCCGTGTTAACGCGCTGAGCTCTCCAACTTTCTGGAATTGTCTGGCCGGCGCCTCTCTCACTCACCAAACACTAACCACAATCTATGCCGCCCATCGCGCCCACCATCAATTGACCTTCGCCCCGTCCGACTAAAGCTTCAAAAAGCTATTCCTACACTTGGCCGCAATCCCCACGCCCCGCGACGAGCTCTCAAACATGCCGCGTGAATACACTCCTCATCCGTCGCGTTTCTCTGTCGCGTATACTGATTTGCGCGCGTAGCTGCCCTCAGTGACGAAGAAAACGGCGCGTCCTCGGGTGACGAAATTCCCTTCCGAGGGCCGAATGCTGCTCCACAAGAAGAGCTCGTAGAAGAAGAAGAGGACGAGGAAGATGGCGTCTCGGCCCCGGATGAGTATGCTCATATATGAAGACGTATCCCGCGCGCATCCTGTTGACAAAGCTCGCAGATATGTCGTTGAGAAGATCATGTCACATAGATTCACGAAAGAAGTGCGCCTTTCTTTGCCTATCACATCATGCGCAAAGTTAACGATTCCAGGGCGAAATCGAGTACAATGTCAAGTGGGCAGGATACGAGAAGAAATCAGATCGGACTTGGGAGCCTGAAGACAACCTGTGAGCATGTTATACCCTCATTGTCGCAAAGCAAGCAACTGAATCAGGATCAGCGAAACTGCGATGGCGATACTGAACGAATACTTCGAGGAGATTGGTGGTCGTCCCGAGCCTGGTGACACCAAGGGCAAGAAGCGCAAGGGTAGAAAGTCTATTGCTGCGGATGCCGAAGCTGAGTCCGCACCGAAAATCGTCAAACGGGCCAAGAAAGAAAAGGAATGGTCGCCTCCACCGGGATCTTGGGAACTGGATGTTGATTTCGTTGATACCGTGGAGGAGACTGTCGACGCAAAGACTGGTGCCTTGACCCGATACGCATACTTGGTGTGGACGAACGCGAAGAAGACGCAGCACCCTCTCACTCACGTCTATCACAAGTGCCCACAAAAGGTACACAGCCTCACGGAAGAGCTAGGCAAATCTTGCGCAGTGCTAACGTGCCTTGCAGATGCTAAAATACTACGAGAGCCACCTTGTCTTCACCCATAACACCGACGAGAATGGTGACCAAGATGACAAGGACACGTCTATGAAGAGCGACGTGTAGGAGAGTGGGATAATTGCTCTTGACTTGCAAATTACTGCACTTTCCATTCGCATTGGTTTCTGGGGATAAAGGAGACTTTCTTTGACGATGCAGTTGCAGTTGGCGTGGTGTGTTGGGGCGGACGTCTGACATCCGACAAACCTTTTCAGATACTACCAGCTTCTGGGATCTTGACCTTGAAGAATATTTGGTTCTTTTCATGTTGAGATTTTGCTCTTCCAGCATGGCGTACACGGAATATTCCCCTTGCGCCTCGACACCTTTTCTTGGACACGAGCACGAATGTAGCCCACCGAAAATAAACGCGGTGTTTGTATTTCTCGGAATTACCTGTATTTGTTTGGAAAGACTTTGAGAATCGATCGGCAACGTGCTAAGAATCGTTCCTTGGGGTTGAAGAGGCATCTGATATATAGGCTTCCGTATTGTTCAAACATTATTGTGCTTCAGACATCTCCAATTCACAGGCAGTATCGCGCACAAAAACGTTCATGTCGCACACCTATTGCCTCCTTGGCCAATGATACAGTCATCTACCTGGGTTGCCAGAAGGCCGACAACACAGGGGTGAATGGCGCAGGCAGCATGGATCGGCGGCGGAAGGCTCCTTCAGACCCATTGCGAAGTTGGTTTTGAAACACCACGGCATATTCCATGATGTTCAACAGGATTGATATTGAAAAATACTGTGATACAGTGTTAAATAATATTACTTGGAAACATTGCGTAGCAATCGTCGAGCCGTCCCGATAGATAAGAATTGTATCCTAAACCCAAACGCCGTCCCGCTATGCTAGGTTCGCCGACCAGGTAGAAATCCTTTGCTCCAATGCCTCCCAATTTTTGCGTGTGTGTATGTGTATGTGTACGTGCGTCGATGTGTGTGTAAGTCGTGAATGCGTCATTGTCCTCCTCTTGCCTTCTTCTTTGGCATCCTTCTCGGGTATGTGGTGGTATGTTCGTCGTTATGGTGGTGCGCGGCGATGGTGTCGAGAGGGTGATCAGACTTCTGTGACGTCTGAGACCGACGAAGCAGTGCCGCCAACCGCCATTCGCGTTTGCAGGTAATAGATCAAGTAGCCAATGAGTGCGATGAGAAGGAAAAGGATGATGATGATGAGGAAGATGACAACGTTGCGCTTCATGGTTGCGAAGTGGTGGTACTGGTGGTACTGGTGGTACTGGTGGTACTGGTGGTAGAACTCTTGGGTCTTGGTGATGCGAGGCTGAGGGCTGACGTATTGTAGTCCAAGGTAAACACTGCGTGAGTTAGCAAAAGGTTTCTGTGAGATTGATACTTTGGGGATGTTGTAGCTGGTGAAGCTGGTGGAAGCTGTACGTACCTGGCTACTCCAAGTTTCTTAAATCAGTTTGTCAAATTAAGCGTCGTTGTCGTCTTGCCAACAGCTTATTGAATTCGTCCAAGCTCGCGTTATGGTTTGGTCGGCCAGGGGATTGGATTGGTTGATTACGTCAAACAGTAGTGTGTTGAGAGTTCGAGTTTGCGTAAGTAAGCTAATGGTACAATGGCTGAGTGGAAGAGCGATAATATGTGTGGGTGCGTGGTAGAGAGGGAAATGCTGGAATGCGGCTCTGGTTTTGTAAAGATGTTAGGGTGGTGGGGTTGGTACGTGCAGCCGGGTGGTTGGTGTGAAGATGTGGTTGGGGGTGGCTGGGCCAGAACAAATTTGTGGCAGGCAGGGGAAGGAATATCAAACCCGAGCAGTTTGGGTGTGCAAAAAGAGGCAGAAAGTTTGCAGCAGGTTTCGAAACTAGATCTGATGGTTTTTGAGATTCGATTGGGATTCGAGAGAAGAGCTTGTTGATGGCAGAGTGAGTCTTGGCGCATTGCCTTGCAAAACGTTCAACCTCAACTTCAACTTCAACTTCAACCATCACTCATCATCCATCAATGTTCCAATAATATATCTCTGAATCTCTTTCTGGTATTATATGCCATGTTTCAAATTCGTATGGCCATGATTATATCTGCATCGGACACCTTCTCGCGTTCTAGAGCATTTCTGCTAGCTAATAAGTCGACGCGCGTTCTTCTTGTCCCAACCTCCAGACACTTTTTCATCTCCATGGTCGTCATTCCACGAATCCTCGCAACAGAGCAAAGATTCTTGACTGAATAATTCATCAATCAGTGATAAAATTACTATCAACAACATTTATTCGAGTTGCGCGCACGATCAAGGGAATGCATCATACTCCCCGAGGCCCTGGCAAACACCGTCGACTTCAAGACCATTTATATACTGCACCGCTTTTCCATCGGCGCCGAATCTTAGCAGCTGTCCCCCATTGGAATCAGTTGTTACCATCGGCTTCCATCCGAGTTTCTGGGGGCCATTCAGTGGATCCTTTGCAAATGCTAGAACGTGGTCCTGCATGGCAACGCTGACTTGAGCCTGAAGGTCAGTGGCTTCCCCTCCCACCAGCCCATATGTTCCAAAGACCATCGGTATATCGCTGCCGTGGTATGCACCAACCCATTCGAACGGGCTCATGTTGGGGTATACGCCCGCGTGCTGGTACCGATAGACAGTAACGTTCAATTGATTCCGTTCCACTGTGGATTTGTATGCTGGACACACAAATCCTGCGAGTGTGACCGCGTCAACGACAGACTGGGGGTAGCCTATGTAAGGATCGCTGGCGTTGAATGGGACGAGAGAAGAGGCTTCGTTTGCACAGCTGGATAGGATGGAAGGCAGGCGCGCAACCTCCCCCACTTGGATACGTGCTGGATAGTCGGAGAATATGGTGCGCTCATCGACTGCCAGGACGAAAGATAGGGCTGGCTGCGTGCCATTGTCGCCGTACTGTCCGATGAAGTTCTCCAACTGATCGAACGGCACTTGGCGCATGCAATCCAGCTCTGCTACGCCATCGTTGCTATCGGCCCCACAGCCAAAATGGCTTGCCACGAAGCTGAAGTTGGAGTAGGCTGTGTCGGCCACGGCGGAACCGCTGAAGAGAGTGCCGGACATCATGAAGTAGGCGCGAGCGATGGGGTCCTTATAGAAAACATGAGCATGCGCATCGATACTCATCGACCCAGCTGACTGGCCCATCTGCGTGATGCTTGCAGCATCGCCACCGAACTGCGCAATGTTATCCCTCACCCATTCGAGTGCCATTCTCTGATCCAAGAGACCCAAATTCTGGTCAACCAAGCCTCTCGCGTTGGGATAGCCGAGGATGTTGAGACGGTATTGGATTTCAACCACGATATGCGACTGCGAGCGTTCGACCCAACCCATTGGCTGAGTGTATCCTACGCTCACACCCCCGGCTGAGAAGCCACCGCCATACATGAAAAATAAGACCGGCAGCTTCGAAGTAATGGTCGCGTTTGCGGGTGTCCATACGGCCAAGTACAAGCAGTCTTCCGAAGTAGCTTCTGCAGACAGTCCAGACTGATAACTCTGATTGCCATTGAAGATCTGGGTGGCATCCGGGTAGTAGTCTCCTAGAAGTGAGGGGACAGCAGACATGAACTGCGGGCATGATAGTGGCAGGTCGAATGAGTTGTGATGCTCGTTGGATGGGGCGAGTTTCTGCGGTGGCAGCCAGCGGCGCGATAGGACTGGCGGCTCTGCGAAGGCGATGGATCGAAATTGGCGTGTATTAGGAAACTTGGGATCGATTAGCCCGGTGTAGGTTCCTGTCGATGTTGAGACGGTCAGTTGTTGTGATGTATTGTAACTGGCATGTTTGGTCGATAGAACTCCACCAACGGCAGTCTGAGCCGCCAAAGCGAGGGAAGAAAGGTGAACGAGCTTCATATTGAATTGATACCCTACTCAGACTGTCTAGCTGTTCCGCGGAAGCCCTCGGTCTTATATGTGTGGCAGACCCACAGAGCATTACGCTACGCAACCTCAACGATCCGCTTCGAGAAACATACGGGTGCATGTTTGTATTGAGGTAATTGCTCGTATGGTAGGTTCATCCGATCAAGTATCACGCAGAGCATTGATTGAAGTGAGCGAATTAGAGACTCCTGTAATATGGCTGTGGTCCTTTCGCACAGACCCGGTTGTCACGTGTTACACCGGTCTTTACGAGCCCGCCAATCCAGGTTGAATATCGCTAAGATTGGATCAAAGCTGCCCCTGATCTAACGGCCTTTCACGACTTACTTGCTCGCTGTGTACACACCACATGCTGGGAGACATGGATTTCCTGTGTGTAATTACTCAAGTGATTATATCTTGGTCACTAGGCATACATCAATGGTGACTTCTTAGGCTAAAATCCGGGAATAGGCAAAGAAGGAACGCGTTCCTCAGCGCTTTCTACCTACTCAATGTGAGGACGATGTCATTATTAAGCAAATATTTTGCAAGTTGAGGCCTCGGTCTTGTGTACGTACCCGTCTATCTGCACTATGTCATCACAACGACCCTCGCTCGACAACTTCTCGGCAAATCCAGTCCTTCTAAGCGAGCCAAGCTCAAGGCTTCATCGAAAACGGCCTCAAGTACCTAGCACCTCCGCTTCAAGCAGATGTTCAGGAGAATCTGTGACACTTGTATCTGAATGCAACATTTGCCAAGCCCCCACTCGCAACTTGACACACGTTGGGAAGACATTGTGTGTAGAGATTTCAACCCTCTGGACGAGCTCTGTGGTTATGTTGTACTGGCAAAAAATTCGACAAAAGTCCATCTAGACTGTACGCATTCAACTTCTGTACAATTCCAAGGACCGGCTCGTTATCAAGCGCATGTTCGACTTATAGGGCTGTCTTAGAGATAGTGGATTCCTCGAGGCAATTGCGAACCTGATGTCTGCGTTTCGTGAAGTAAGTCGTGTTCTCGGTCAATGTTCTCTCCATTACATCGGGTGTAGCTGTATCTTTCCCTTGTTCTTCCCATTCTTCTTCGGTGTGGTCCGTGAGGCTTGGAAATGCCGGTTTAAGGAACTCCTCGATTCCCTCGGGCGTAGGCATCGATCCGCATGACCTCCAAAGTTCAAGATCACACTCGCTCGGGACAACTCCATCTGTGCTCGTGCATTTCTTCCAATCGACCAGAAATCCGTGCTCAGGGGTCATCGGGAACGCCAGTCATCCTTGGAACAAACTCTCCGTTACCTTGGCAAGCTTTGCCGCCATAGACTGAAAAGCCCTCCCGTGGCCCCTGTCATCGAAATTGTTGTGCTTACAGCTATGGCACCCGTGTGTATGGAAGAAGGCATGTAATGCTTCGTGGAGAAGCGTGTCCAGTCTACTAATCGTCCTGTTACCGATCTCCTGTGGACTCCCTTTTTTGACGATAGTCTTGCATGGCTTGACTACAGTGCGACTGAGCAGTATCCTGCTAACACCATACACAGTATAGCATCTCCCACAAACTTGATCACTGTCTTCCAGCCATGCGAAGCCCATTTCCGGGGATTCGCAGAAGAAGATGTGACCCGATGTGGACAAGAGCATCTCCATTTCCTCAGGCCATATGGTCCTAGACGCATCTTCATCGCCCAACCTCCTTGGCAACGGGTCCTGACTAGGATTGATATACAGGTTTCTCTTAGTGTGAAGTTTCCTACCTCGAATGACTGGTCGCTGACATGTCCTATAGATAGTGTATGTACTTCAAAATAAATCAACGCTCTCTTTTGATTGCTAGCTGCTCGTACGCCTACGCTCCCACATTAGCCACAGGTAAAAATACATGATCTACAACTTCTCTTTCCTCTTCGGTCCATTTAGTCATTTACTATCTTCTGGACTGAAATTGATGCTCACACTGTTCACACAGTGTCGCTCATTCTTCGGATTTCCAAATCTTTCGCCCTTGAAGATATGTCCTAAATGCCCGCCGCAATTGTTGCAAACAATTTCAGTGCGCATCATGCCCAAACCAGGATCAGGCTTCTGTCCTACAGCTCCAGGCACCGCATCCCAGAATGCAGGCCACCCGCACCCCGAGTCGAATTTGTGGTTTGCTTTGTAGAGGGGCGTGTCGCAGGCACCACAGGTGTAAACGCCGGCATCGGGGTAGTGTTTATCGTATTTGCCAGTACCGGCCATTTCAGTTCCTTTCTTGCGAAGGATTCGAAATTGTTCTGCGAACTGTTATTAGTTTAGGTACGCAAAAATTATCATGATGGACGTACCAGGACTCAACTGCGCCTGCCATTCGCCCTCCGTCTTTTGCACCGGATAATTGGAATTGTCTGACATGTTGCTAGAGCTTGAGCCAAAGAGTGCTCCTAGAAAGGGGATGTTGGGCATAGACCGGAGTAGAGTAGTGCGATTAGGAGCTTGGTAGAGGTTGCGACTGAGTGCCGGTGACGCGCGGAATGTGGTATTGGAGACGGTGTGGAGGGTTCGGATAAGTGTTTGGAAGGTTGGCATGCGCATTTAGGTGGGAAGGAAAGAGGGAAAGAAAGAGGTTTATATGTGTAGAAGATGCGGCGGATTTGGAAACACTATGAGGGTCGGACAAGATGTCGTTTCTCTTGATGAGGAATCATTAGGCGGGGCAGAGCCTGCGCCACCGCCAGTTGGCGACGATTTGGAATTACGTCACCAGTCGCGTCGCACATCGTTCATCGCTCCGACGCCGTCTTCATCTTTATCCCTCACGTGAAGTCTTCATTCACTCACTTAGTCACGTTCTAAACCTAGAATTAGAGCGCCAGATTCAGCACCTCAACCTCAATGAACGATGCGCCTGCACAGAAAGACCACTTGAATCACGAACCGGAGATGTATTTCTGTTGGTTACATACCAGCTCACCTTCGCCTTTTCGGACCTCTGTCCAAGTGATTTTGCCGTTCCGAGGTACTCTCTCCTGGACGTCAAACGCGGCAAATTCTTGGAATGGGCGGCGGCAATGGTCACCTTGGGTCTGCCCTTTAATTGAGGAGAATCAAAGAAGAAAAGCACGCACGGCATGGATGTTGCGAAAGAGTTGGGATGTTTACAATTTGACATAAGATGTGGACATTACTGAGCTAAATTGAAACAAAGGCGATAACACAGATGCAAATCGTTCTACCTCATCGATGCACACGGACTCGAGCTTGTTCGATTAGAAGCACCGACGATGTAGTATGATCAGCCTTATCCCGGCCTCCCGGAATGATTCAAAAACTTGGTTAATAAACAATGACTTCGGACACAAGTGCCTTTCAGACACACTTTCAATGAAATAGGAAGTTTAACATTCAACCGGGAACTCCTCTGAAATACATCCAAAGACGGAGTCGCAAAAAACACACCCTCCGGAACAATTCGGGTTCTTGGTATATACATCTGGAATGACCATGGCTGCTAACCTAAATAGCCTATACTGGCAGGCAAACCTTGACGCCCATGTATTCCCGCTGGTGCATGAGCTTCCCATTAATGACAACCTGATGAACACCGACACGGTTATGCACTGTGTCCGTTGGGTCTGTGGCGGTTGCAATCTGTATCTCGCGCCACTGTTTGTTGGTAGGCACAATCTTACCCTCGGTGGTGCGGTCCTTGAACTCTTTGTACACACCCTGCTCATTAACGCAGCCCTCGCGTTGGATAAGTGGTGATTCTAGGATGCACAGTCAGTCATCGAAATAGTGGAAAGGCCAGTACAATGGTCGACTTACCTTTCGCAGGTCCCATTCTCAAATCTCCAATTGAGCTGTTGAATAGCACCAATGATAGCCTCTCTTCGTTTCTCTGATCAACAGGCGGCTTGTACACCCTATGTCTCGTCGCTTTGAAGTGACCCCCGGACACAATTTCCAGCGTATCCCCGATATTAACCACTAGCGCTCCAGGCTTATATGGAACGTAATACCACTGTTCATCGCGACCCCAAATCTGCAGACACGAGATCGGCACGGAAAAAAGCAGCGTTGTGAGGCCAAAGTCTGTGTGTCCATGCATACGTAGACCTTTGCTTGCTTCTTCTGTCGATTTCTGTACGGGGCGGAATAGTGCGTGTCTGAAGTAGCCCTCACCGGTGGGACTGCCGTGTGACTGGACGTTGTCCCAAAGATAATCGTCGGGAAGTTCGAGGACGCGGGACAGAAGCGTCAAGAGGCGTCGGTTTACGGATTGGGTGAGGTAGTTGCAGAAAGATTCGATTTCATCCATGAAGGGATGGAGACATTTGGGTACGCGGCCCTCTGTGTCTTCCCAATCGGGTTTGTACCAGTTGAATTGCTCAATGCCATCTGGGGGGCCGCGGTGGCGCTGGTCAAAGCGTCAGCACATATGTTTCCAACGACATGTCGAGGAGAGTTCGAGTTTACCTTGAATCCGTAAGGGTGTTTATACCCAGACCAAGCGCCGGTCTCTGGGTCAAAGAGAAGACGCTGCTTATCCTCTTCGCTAATGTTGTTATATAGATATTGTGCTAGCGCGAATTGATGATGCAGCTGCTCCAAAGATACACCATAGTTCTCTAAAAAGAGGAAACCATCGTCACGAATCGCTTTCTTGACGTTCTGTACTAGACCATCAACCACAGCGGGGTCTTCAGAGTCAAGCAGTGAGAGATCAATAGATTTGAGTTGTGCGAAGTTGTGGGTTTCTTTTGTGACAGGTGGAGGGATCCAATCTGGGACAAATGGTTTCCCTGGGAGATTGGAGGTGGGTGGATTGAAAGGGGCTGCGGGTGCCATGGTGATGAGATGCACCGTTTGTCTTAAAGAGTAAAGGAAGTGTAAGTAACGAAGAAGATGTGATTGTAAGTTGTTTTGTCTAATGTTCAGGTGGATGTTGACGATTCAATCCTCTTATATGTATCTCTATGTTAAAGTATGCCCAAGAGAGAGTCGTAAGACCAAAGTACATCATCCCCCACAAATCGTTCGAGATCGGATGCTCACTCTAAGCGCATTCAGGTTCGTCCGCACTAAGCATCACCATGTTGGCAACTCCAAATGCTCCTCCGCTATCAGACCCCCTTCCATCGTTATCTACTCCTCCGCCCGAGACACACGAGAGTTCCAACTGTACCTGCATCGTAATGGTTGCCGACGATAAGATGTTTGATGTACGGAGGCGATTAGCGTCTTGGCATGGGAGGAGCTCCTCCCAAATGGTCAAGGATTGTTGGAGAAGCAGGACTGCCGTTAGAATCTCGGAAGACCGTGCGTTTGCGAGCTCCTCCGATATGGAAAGACGCGGAATCTTACCATTGGCCGTAGGAGGAAGATAAGGAGGAATTTCGCGCTGGAGCTTTCAAGATCAAGACTTCTCAAACCAACGTCAACCTTCCATTCTGCAACATCAATCCCGACAACTCTACAATTCGACAATTCGACAATTCGACATCTTCTTCACATTTTCTGCTTCAAGATATTGCTGTAGATACTCTCCAAAACGCATCCCGAAGTTCCGATTGCATTCCGACATCCTTTCCGAACAACTTCAAATTCCACACACCTTCAGCAATTATGTCTCGTCAACTCATTTCCAGCGAGAAGTTCCCCACCAAGCCTCACAACTGTCAGTCTTCGCCCAAAACCTCCATTTCCATCTCATGAGCTCTGCTGACCCTTCCTAGGCCCCGCCGTGAAAGTACCCGGCCTCGTCTTCTGCGCTGGACAAACCGCAACTGGAGAAATCAAAGCGGCCACAGTATGTTCCACCAATACCGAACCGACCATGTTATAGCCCGCCCTTTTAACAATTATCAGAGAACCGTCCTCCAAAATCTCAAAGAAGTCCTCGAGCTCTCTGGATCATCACTCGAGCAGGTGGTCAAGTACAACGTCTACCTCGCGGATATGGCAGACTTCGCGGCCATGAACGAGGTGTACATTGATTTCCTACCACAGCCGATGCCAGCGCGGAGTTGTCTGCAGGCTGTGGCGCCTGGGAAGGGAACGGTCATTGAGATCGAGTGCATTGCGCAGGTTTAAAGGGAATTGGGAATACTAGAATGGAATAGAATCAAATATAGAACCAAAAAGAAACAATGTCAAAGCTGTCATGCACATTGGTTTTCTATACTTTCGTTGTTCTAGATGCGTAAATGCGCATAGGCACCCGTTGTCACGTGATGTTGCACTTTCCTTGGTCCCTGTTCTTTCTCGAAAGCCAGCAGTACCTTTATGCAGAGTATTTCCCTGCTCTTACTGCACAGTACTGGTACAAAAAAAGCCCATCGAGGTTTTTCGAAATCGGCTAATATTTTTTCTCTATACTTTGTTCTTTCCTAATAGCCACAGAACTCGATCTGTGATCGCATGAGTGACAATGAATCTTACAGAGGCGATGATGGGGATCCTCGCTCGGCCAAGCTACCCGAAGCTATCTAAATTATCTACTGCGATACAATCAATTCGCACCAAACGTCTCTTCTAGCCAAAACAACGTGTTGCAAATTCGTAGTCATGGTGTAGGAAACTAAGTGATATATTCGTTGTGCTACCGTCACTGATATCAAATCAAATACTCCAAACCAATGCCAAACCAATGCATGCCTTTCATGATACCATGTCCCACTGAGCCCTTATTACGACCTCGCGATATCGAACTCAGATATATACCAGTTCTGGATCGCCTTTGTGTCGCCGGTGATGGCAACAGTATCATACCTAGCTCTCTGCTCCTTTGCAACCGTGCCGTTGTTGACCATACGCCCAACCCACTTTCCGTGTTTCCGTCCCGCGGCGATGATCTTGTCAATTGCCTCGTTGAATTCGGGCTCGTCTCCTCGGGCTGGTGTGTATCCGAGAAGTGACTGTGCGAGATCGTTGGGGCCAATGAAGACGAGATCCACGCCCGGCACTGCACAAATGGCATCGACGTTTTCGACACCCGCACGCGTCTCAATCTGGATCATAGTGATGAGGGTTTGGTCGGCAGACTTCATGTACTCCGGTGTGGTGAGATTGTGGGCGATGGCCGGGAAGGCAGAGCCTTGTCCTCGCACTCCATATGGTGGGAACTTGGAAGACGCAACGATTTGAGCCGCTTCTTCAGCGTTGTTGATCTGGGGCACCATGATTCCATGTGCGCCAGTGTCGAGAGCTCGCTTGATAATGTCGTGTGCTGGACCGCGGATTCGAATTATGGGAGACACGCCTAGAGCCGCGATGGCAGCGACCGAGTTGTGCATTGAGTCGTCGGAGATGTGGCCATGTTCGCAGTCGAGGATGATGCCGTCAAGACCGGTCAGGGCAACGATCTGGGCTTGTCGAACGGAGGGGATGGCGACAAAGGTCATCAGGGGATATTCGCCCGCCTTGATCTTATTGAGGAATCGTAGGCGTGGGTTCGAGATTGTGGTCGTTTGCGCGGTGATGAGACCATTGTTTGAAGATGTGGATTGAGACATGATGAGGAGTAGAGGTTTGTACTGGTAATACTGATAAGAAATGATCAGATAGATGATAGATGCGTGTCTCAGTCTGGCAGTGTAATAAGTGAAGTGTTCAATTATATGAGAATTTGTACTCAGGCATGCGCATGTTGCTCTTATTCAAAGACATTGGCAAACGTCATCTCTACAGTCAATCGCGACGTAACAAAGGTGTAAGGTGTAGCTTATCGCCCCACATTGGAGGAGCTCAAGTGGAGAGCTCACAACCCCAACATTCGGATGAGGAGTTTCGGAAAAGGACCACGATAATCGGGAGGAGCTCCCAGACACAATCTGAACTCCTTGGCTACTGCGTCTAGTTTGGGTCTTATTAAGCGGATCATTTTACGTAGCCAAGCGATGTACCCCAGACGTCAGGTCCGGCGATAAGATTCCGGGGCTGATTACCCTAGATAGCTATGTATCCCTTTCCAGATGAAACTAAGAGATAACGCTACTCCCTCCCAGCCTCATCTCTCCTTTCGGACAGCTCTGAAGATTCCATATAACCCTTGATGATGATTACCCTCAGACAACAGGCCAAGCAGGCAAGACAACGCCCCTCGTCTTCTCCTCACACACATCCCATTCACGCGTTCCTCTTATTCGATTTCCTCTTATTCGGTTTCTTTATCTTCTTAAGCGGCATACTCTTATAATCGCCCCTTGACCGCTGATATGAACACTACCGCTGATGTAAAGGATGTTGCCATCGATATTCCTTTAGGCCCGACGAGAAGCGCGGCATCGTCCAAAATCGAGGGCACTAATGAGCCATACCGACGACTTCCAGAATCTCTTCGAGATCTCGGTGAAGATGAGATCAAGAGACTGAACCACAAGTTGGTTCGCAAGATCGACCTCGTCATTCTGCCCATCATCGGCATTCTATATATTTTGAACTATATCGACCGTCAAAACCTTGCCGCGGCGAAACTTCAAGGCATTACCGAGGACCTCAACATGACGACCCAGCAATTTGCTACTGCCATCTCCATCCTCTTCGTCGGCTACCTACCGTTCCAGATCCCGAGTAACCTGATCATTACGAAGGTCAGTCGACCAGGGATGTACATCTGTTGTGCTGTGGTCATCTGGGGAGGCATCTCGGGTGCCACCGCTGCTGTAAAGAGCTATGGACAGCTCTTAGCTGTGCGTGCGATCCTTGGGGTTGCAGAGGCCGTGTTCTTTCCTGGTGCAATCTACTTCCTCTCTGCTTGGTACACAAAGACCGAGCTTGGAAAACGAATTGCGAGTCTCTACATTGCACAGCAATTTGGCAATGCGTTTGGTGGCCTCTTCGCTGCAGCAGTGTTTCAACTTGATGGCAGACACGGGATTCGGGGTAAGAACCTCCACATATGAGCGAGGAGGAATTTTACTGACTCTTTTCAGGCTGGCAGTGGCTGTTCATTATCGAGGGCAGTGCGACGGTGGGAATAGGCTGCATCTGCGCCCTTCTCATGCCCGAATTCCCACACAACAGCAAGATCCTCACGCAAACTGAGCGAGACCTCGCCGTCTGGAGGATCGAGTCTGAATCTGGTGCCGCTGAAGGAAGCGAGAACGAAAGTGCATGGTCGGGCTTTGGCAAGGCCATCACTGATCCCAAACTCCTGTTACTCATCCTTTGCAACCTGCTCTCTCAGGCCCAGGGCTCCATTGCCAACTACTTCCCTACACTCGTCAAGTCTCTCAACTTTTCGAGCACCATCAGCTTGGTTCTTACTGCCCCGCCTTATATCCTTGCCGGGATTGTGTATTACTGGCTCATGTGGTACTCGGATCGCAAGAACACGGCCTACCCGATTATCCTTTGCTGCATCGCTATTTCCATCGGCATGTACATCATCCCAATGGCGACTCTCAACGTCGGCGCGCGCTACTTCTCAATGATGATTTTGCCATTTGCGTCTGTCGGCCCACAACTCATCTTGTACAAGACCATCAACCTTCATCTCGCAAGACCAACGTCGAAGCGTGCAGCAGCCTCGGCCCTTGTCAACGCTATTGGAGGAACTTCCAATATCTGGGCATCGTATCTGTACTATGCGCCTCCACAGTTCTTCGCGGCCTTTGGAACACTTATGGCCTGCGCTTTCCTGTTCGCTGGCACGATTACCGTGTACCGGTGGTTGGTGTTGCGCGAGAACAGTAGAATCGAGTCAGGCGATCCGGAACAAATCGCAAAGGTGATCAAGGGCGGTGTTACGGAGGAGATGTTGCAGCTTAATTGGCGATATGAGATGTACTGATGAAGAGGTGGTAGTTTAGCCTTTGTGGTCTGTCGAGTGTTTTGGGAAATATTATTAGCTGTAAGTACGGCGAACAGTGTTAGCTAATTAGGACTGTTTAAGCGATAGATGAAATTCACTATTGCTGTAGGTGACTTCTCCATTATATATATATATATATATATATATTCAGACCATTCCATCTATGTGTCTAATAAAGATGAGAATGTTTGTGGAATAATGTGGTGAAATGTTAATGTTAGTTACATGGTGAAGGACATAGAATAATAGCGTACGTGTAATACAGACAGACCTGTTTGACTAATTAACCGTTAAACATCTGCCTATCTATTCCCGTACTTAGCATTTATTATCTGCGATTGGCGGAGCTCTGACTTGAAATCGGCCCGGTCTTTGGTCAGCGCCAGTTGTGGGTTAGCGATAAGACAATATCCTTGCGCACCAATTAACCCTGGAGGATTATGCTGGTTGGTCAAGATTCAAGATACGTCGTATGCTCGGCGCTCCAGATTGTGGGGATCAAACACACGTTGTGACCTCGGGGCGTGCCTGATCTAACTTCACAACCCCCATCTATCTAATACCCCTCCTCGCATTTGCTATGTCTATCTCCACCTCTAATACATCTACCCTTTCGACCGTCATCCAAGGACGTTCAACCACACAACCTTTTCAGTGCCCCGTCTGCCAGTGTCGCTTTACAAGGCACGAGAATCTGAAGAGACATGCCGCACTCCATAACCGGACCCCGGAGGAGGCCTCGTCGCTCACTTGCGAGTTTTGCAGTGCCACCTTCTCACGAGCTGACTTACGTAATCGGCATATCAAAAGAAAACACTCGGGGCAAGAAGAGAAGCGAGGGCGAAGAAGAGTGCAACGCATGTCTACCCACGGCAGCATCGGAGGGAGTCCTCGGGAACATGCGTCCTCTGCATCGCCCCGGGAAATCGATCATGGCATGTGGCCTAGCGCACCTTCCAGCACCGAAGGAGACGACGCTCAGAACAGTCCTTTCTCGGGACAGACAGCCATGAGTGGACCGCGACCAATCATTCACGATACGGCCTCGTTGGATCCGAGTTTGCTGATGGGAACCTCATTGCCTGAACGAGACGACCGCTTCAATACGCCAATGCATTCGATATCGATTCCACGGCCAAGCTCTTACAACAACGATGTATCTGGCTTCAGCTTCGATCATAGCATATCGAATAGCCTGCTTTCCATGGATCTTCCACCAGCCCAAGACGAATGGAATCCCACGAGCTCGCAGATAGCATGGGGCTGCCACCTCTTCTTCACCCATGTTTCACATTTTGTCCCATTCCTCCATCGACCCAGTTTCAATTCTACACAGATACCCAATCACTTACTTCTTAGCATTCTTTCTCTTGGTTATCAGTATGGCGAAGATCCGGATTCTGGATACCAAGACAGCTCAGGGGCCACGTTATCTTCCTGCTGCTTTCGCCGAGCTCGATCGCTTATTTTGGATGAAGAGAGAAATAATGACCCAACGCACAACGTTTCCATGGTCCAGGCGTACTTGTTGCTTCAAATATGGGCCATGATGTATTCGTGTGGTGACGACTCGGCATATGGGCTAAAGACGCATTCCAAAATGATATCTCTTGCTCGAGCCAGTGGGCTAATGCAACCAATATCCATTGAATCTGCCGCAACAGAAGACCTGGATTCCTTGTGGCGGCACTTCGTCCAGTCCGAGTCGCAAAAGCGAACGGTATTCGCTATTCATCAGATTGATACGCTGTGGTATCAGTTTCTGTCCATTCCTCGCTCGCTCTCACATTTGGAGGTCAAACATGATCTTCCGTGTCCCGAGGACTATTGGACTGCATCTACATCTGGCGAATGGGCACACCGACGGCTTGTCTCAAAACATTCTGGCTCCCGGATGCAATACTCGGATGCAGTGAGACAATTCCTTTCCAGCGATGCGGACCTCGATTTAATCCCGGCGTTTGACCCATACGGCGCGATCAATATCACGCAATTCCTGCTTTCTAGTGCCCGAGAAGTGTCCGGATGGTCGACGATGACGGGCATGCTGAGTATGGATAGACTTGAGCCACTGCGGTCTTCCCTCTTCGCGCTGGGTCCGTACATTCGTTCGCAATCCGAGTCAGCAAAAGACACACCACACGCCGCATTGTGCGAAGCGACATGGGAAACCGCCATGATTGAGATGCAGATGTGGTCGCCTTCGCACACTGGTGGCATTGTCGAAGGAAGCATAGACGCAGTCCTGCACCAGTTGACCTACTTGGCACCCTCGTACGAGTTTCTCAGCGAATCTAATATCGCGAAGAACATTCAACCGCATCTCGACTGGTTTTTGCGATATTTGGAAGCCACTCTGGTGCCAGACTCAGAGGCACCTTGGATAACTCTATATGCATATAAAGCGTTTGTGATTGCGTGGCAGCTTGTGCGAGGCGGCATTTCGGGTTCTATGCAGGTTGTCGGTGTCGAAGAAGGGAATGTGGAGGCAGCTCTGTCATGGGCGAGAAAGGTGTTCCAGAGAAGACAACGATGGCAGCTGGGGAAGATTATCATGACCTGTTTAGATACGTTGGATGGACGACGCACAGAGTTAGATGAAACATCGGTGGATGGCGTGATGCTCACGTGATTATCTGACAAAAGAATTGACCAATCATATATTACCGCAAGATCAACCAATGAAGGCACACGACGCAAAGTAGACCCACATGTAACAGAGTACGTCGTACATTACAAGTAGTATATATAGAGTATACTGCGTGCGACGTCATCGGCCTTGACGGAGATGAAACTTTTGCGTATAAAAGTTTCTTTTTTTGTGTCCATTCTTCCAATAAAATCTTGTTCCACCTGGTGCGCCGCCGCCAACGTTCTTACAAAGGTAACTTTCCTGTTACAGTACGGCTGTGGCGGCAACCCGGGTGATCCATCGCTTTAGTTCCCGGCGGACTGTGCAGTAGTCTTCTGTTCCCCGCTGATAAATAAGTGGCAGTGTCTTCTTGCAAAAGTCTTTCTTGGTTTCCTGTTGCTCATTTATCCTCCTAACAAATCCAAATCCATTTCCGTCTGTTAATCCACTGGTATACTGACTGGTATATTGATATTGTATTACTTTCTGATGAGCCGCAATTATGGTCCCAAGAGCACCTCCTCGAGTTCTTCAGGGGAAGATTCAGACGGGAGTTCGTCCATGAGGCACGCGATCAAAGCGCCCACAAGACATGGACAGCAAGTCGAGTCTACACGCCGAGAGAACCTCCTCAGAGCAGAAAGCACCGGCGTTCCGAATATTACGACCGATGGCCAAGTCCGAGAGCGATCCGTGAGCCGAGAACGCCGCCGCCCACACAACCTTGTCCTTGAGACCAACACGCAAGCAGGAACCGCTCTCCCACAATTAGACGAAACCGAACAAGTCGAGGCGACGAAAGAAACATACATATCATGGCGCTCTCTACCACGAAAAGATCAACTATTAGTCCTGACCTTGGCGCGGCTTTCCGAGCCACTAACCCAGACGTCACTCGGAGCATACCTTTTCTACCAGCTGAAATCATTCGACCCTTCCCTTCCCGACTCCACCATTTCTTCCCAAGTCGGTATCATTCAAGCCGCCTTCCCCTTCGCACAGTTCCTTACTGCCATTCTATGGGGTCGATTCGCGGACTCGAGCTATGGAGGGAGGAAGCGAGTCATTTGGGTTGGCCTTTTAGGGACCATGTTCTCAATTGTTGGCTTTGGTTTCTCTCGAAACTTCTATACGGCGATAGTGTTCAGACTTCTGGGAGGCATGCTGAACGGAAATATCGGCGTTATGCGGACAATGATAAGCGAGATTATCAGGGAGAAGAAGTATCAAAGCAGAGCATTCTTGATATTGCCAATGACGTTCAACATTGGAGTTATTATTGGACCGATATTGGGTACGTTCACTACCTTGTATAGCAAAACCCATTCAGTTTGACTGACCTGCGCAGGTGGACTCCTAGCAGACCCTGTGGGAAGCTATCCCTCCATGTTCGGTCCTGGCTCTACATTAGGAGGTAAAACTGGCGTACGCTGGATGACGAGATATCCTTACGCTCTCCCCAATCTCATGAGCGCACTCTTTCTTCTCACATCTACCATGGCCGTCCTCTTGTTCCTGGAAGAAACAAGCGAGCTTCGGAAACACCTCCCCGATTACCCTCTCTCAATTGGGCACTGGATCCGACGCCGTTTACTTCGCCAACACTCGGTGGATGGCTATGTCCCTGTTTCTACGCAAGATGCGGAACTGCAAAATACTCCTATATCCGCACATCCCGGAACACCGGCTGGTGATAGGTTTTTCCATAAAAAGAATAGAATTCTGCCATTCCGTCGGATATGGACGCCGAATCTGATCATGGTACTGCTATCGCACGCTATACTTGCCATGCATGTCGGTAACTTTAATTCATTGTGGTTTATCTACCTCTCAGCTCAGCGCTATGACCCTGCTCACCCAGAGCCGCCGAATTTTAAGCCGCACGGCCTCATCCACTTCACAGGTGGCCTTGGTCTACCCCCTCCACGTATTGGACTTGCCTTAGCCATCATGGGTGTCATCGGGATCACAATGCAGTTGTTCGTTTACCCTAAGCTCAGTCATCGACTTGGTACAGCCAGGAGCTATCGTATCTTCCTCCCCCTGTTTCCCCTCGCTTACACCCTTGTTCCTTTTCTCAGTACTGTTCCGAGCTGGTCCAAACCACCCGCCGGTGTGACTGGAATCTTAGTCTGGGTTGCTATAATTGTGGTACTATTTATCCAAGTGCTAGCACGCACTTTCGCGCTTCCATGCGCCGCCATCCTGATCAATAACTCCTCACCGCACCCTTCGGTGCTGGGTACGGTACATGGGCTGGCGCAGTCTGTGTCGAGTGGATCGAGGACGTTTGCGCCGGTGATGGGAGGTTGGATATTTGGTAAGGGCTTGGATATTGGCGTTGTTGGACTGGCGTGGTGGATCATGGCGATTGTGGGGTCCGTGGGTTGTTTAGTCGCGCAGGGTGTGAGGGATGGGAGTGGGCATGAGATTTTGCTACAAGGCGAGGTGAGACTAGAGGATGGGACCGTCAAGAGAGTCGATTAGAAGGAAGGAATGTAGAAGAAACATTGCGGAACAACTAGAATGACCTATGGCACATGCTGATGATCAACGTGCGAAACAACATTTTGGGAGAACAGAAAGGCAGCAAGACATTTCCACTTTCTTTTTCTCACTGTCTAATTATTCGCTAATCAAGGCTTCAAGTTTTGGATGTGTCAGATTGTCTCAAATTTCGGGCTACAAAGATATAGTTTCCACCAAGACACTATTCCTTTGCTTTTAGTATACAACCTCCTGCTTCCCAACCATCCACTCAGGATCACCGACTCACAAGCTCCGATCCACAAGCACCACTTCCCGTCTTTTACATACCCTCTCCTGGCTCCAACAGCAGCGCCTCTAATACAACCTCAAAGTCTTGTCGTAGGCAATATAAATGTCACAATTCGTCACCTTTGTCTTCATTCTTTCGGTGGCCGCTGCCGTCATCCACTGGGTAGGCTCTCAGAACGCGCTCATCATCATCGCTTTCGTCTGTTGGGCCGCTTTCTCCGTCATCAAATATGACACAATGTTCTTCATTGTAGGCACTATTACAGGACTGTTTACCATCTTATTCGGCACAATCTTCTACCAGCGTGTGAAGCGCGAGCTCGCCGAATACCAGGCGCAAAAGGATGAATCAATCAACCCCGAACCCACTCCGGTCCAAGCGTACGAGATTCCATCATCTCCTCTTACTCCCACTCACTGTAGCTGGTATGAAGTGCCCAGAGAGCAAGAGATGTCTGACGCAGAGCTGCTTGAGATGTTTCCGCCCCTTTCCTCATCAACTTGGGAGGATGGAGACGATTGAAAGACAGAGGCAAAGAGGAGCGAGCTGGCCTATCGTAAAACATACTAGAATGCTCTCGATGACTACCATACTAGTCATGGTCCTCATATCGTTACGCCTAATCGGAGAGAACAAATTTCGTCGTTTTAATCTACTTCTTCACGTTTTCTACTGACCAGCTGTCTTTGTAGGCTTTTATAGATGCCGCCGGTGTTCTGGGGACAGTGCAGCCTTGTGTTTTCGGAATGTATCTTACATCTCTAAGTAAGAGGGGACGAATTAGGATGATGAAGGAGAGATGCCATGGCGGGTTGTTGTGAGGTATTTATGGTTTCACCATGTTGGGGAATCAGAGGCCTGGACGACGCACGTGCATAAACGCGTGCGCACGTGACTATAGCCTCCTGGGAAAGAGGATAGCCAAGTCCAAATGGAATACCACAGTAATATAAAAGGAATCTTTGATAATAGATGAAGAAAAGAACGCGTGTTAAGTTTTAATGTGTTACCAGTATGCAGTGTAACGCCTTCTTTCGCCTTACCAATCGGCCCTGCTTCCTGCTCCTTATCACCGACACCGATCCGAAACCCCGCCTGATAAATCCATCACGACATCACGACTTGAACATCAACTCCATCAATCCTCGACTAGAGCATCCTAAATCGGAGCTTGCCAAACACCCACGCCCTGTACACACCCAGTGGCGATGGAGCTTCTCGATCTCTGCTACGACGTTCTGATCCGAATCCTGGAGGAGATAAACCCTGCGGATCTCGCCGCTTGCGCTCAGACCTCATGGGGATTTAACAACTTTATTAAAGAGAACAACCGATTACACAAAGCCCATTACCTGCAACATTTTGTATGTGTAACTCTTTAACAAGAGGATCCCGAGGCGTCTTACTGAACGCCGCGTAGGACGATCCGCGCACGACTCTTTCATACCAAGAACCCCAATGGACATCTGAGCTTCACAGCCTAGTCAAATGCCAAAAGATCCTTCTATCAAAGAAGAAAGATGTCAAGGTAAATCGAAATAGGCTCAGCACAAAACAAATATCTCAATGACATGCAGAGAGAAAACTTTCGGTTCATTGCGTCAACAGTCGAACGCCTACTGAGCTCCGGCAACGACGATAATGATGATTCCCTCAACAAACACATCCTACGCACCTGGTTTGGCAATAGTCAAAATCTCGACATTGTAATGAGCCGTTCATCTCTCTACGAGCGCTGTGGCACAGCATCGCAACAGCCCGCCAATGAGGAAGAAGATCGTCAACTGAGCGCCAAGATGCACTGCTTACATGGCATCCCTGGAAACAGTCTTGGTAGACGATCTTTATCCACACATCCGCATGCAAGGTCGAGAGTATATGATCTTAGAAATTATACTGATCAGACAAAGTGGGGCCCATTCAGAGAGGATGGCAGCATGAGAGTGGACTGGGAGATGATCGAGTCTATCATGATTGTACTGGCGTATAATTCGAATATGTGCTGTCGGAGAAACATGCCTAGGTTCCAACCCATTTGGTCGGACCCGTTTGAGGGTGTGGTGAAGCATGGCACACAGACAGAATACAAAATGACAATCCTGAAGGAACCAGAAATTCCGATTGAGATGAAGGATCCGTACAATATCTCAGGGCTTTGGTCAAGAGTGAGTTGCGATACCCTGGTAACAACTCTTATAGCAGCTGACATCGAATAGATTGTTTGCTTTATGGGTAATATTTAACAACGAAATTCTCGACATACATATTGACATGCGCAGACTACAACGACCTATACGCTTTCAATTTCGCCAGCAGACAAGTGTCGCCGGATGAACCAAGAGCGCCGATCAACACGGAAGAAGCCATTCGTCATATTCTAATGCGACTACAAATCACCAAACTTGAACCCCCCGGCCCATTCGACAACCCAAATCTGCCAATTGCTCATTTCACCGGAAAGTCGCGGTCTGTTGACGTATCGTGGGACCCAAACGCAAATTCTAAAATACGAGGTGAGTAGCAATACTATCGATCATGACGCGATGCTGAGCCTACGACAGGAACTGTCAGTCTTACACCCGAGGGCGAGGTACGATGGAATACCATCTCCGTTTTCTACGGGTAAGCCTTCTCCCCTCGTGCCATCATGGACATATTATTACTAACCTGCGACAGCGGAGAGGAGAGATGGCGGAGTGAAGGCATCCAAGTCGGAGGTCTTAACACCCGGAGAGGAGTCGTTGGTAGTTGGTTTGACAAGGACTACGATGCGCATGGGCCAGCGGGACCTACGGCGTTCTGGAAGGTGACGGATACAATATTCAACAAAATGAAAAACGAGGAGGACACCATAGACGAGGAAAGCGACACTGATGATGATGAGTCCGAGTGGTGATTGAAATCGCGTGTGTATGGAGGTACCATGGCTCTGGGTTCCTACCGTTTTCTTGTAGCTTGCTGATTTCTTAGTTCTAGCTTGTGTTATTATCTGGAGTATATCCTTGAATACAATATTGTAATTTGCTTATGGAAAATTTGATCTTTCTGCGATAGCTGCGAGATAATTTACCTCGGCTGCTTGAGTAGTTTGAAGGAGCGTGCACACATAGAGACGCCCGGCCCATGTTGGAGGAATTGAAGCAAAGTAACGCCGTGGTCGCTCCTTTCACCGGGTCTTTCACTTGCAACACCACGCTAAGCATCACCGTCACCTGCGTCGCCCGCCAAGCCATGATTCTACCGCCGATGAGCCGACGAGTCTTCACATAGAATCGCTCGAACTGCGCAAAGCTTTCAATGCCCCAAACGTCCCTCACCACTCCAACTCAACACCCGCAGGCACACCGCGCTCTACACAATACACAAATATCCCTCTACACAATACACAAACACCGCTCTACACAATACAAATCTCTCTCTACACAATAGGAATCTCTCTCTACACCATACACAAATCTCGCTCTACATCATAGCCATATCTCGCTCTACATCATACCCAAATCTCCTGCACCCTATTTCATACCAGGTTCAACCTTTTCATCCAACAGATTCTCCAATATTCGCCCTTGACAATGTCTCCCGTCCGCAAGACCGCTACCTCCGCCGGCAAGGGAAAGAAGTCGGGATTTGCCCGCGCCAAAGAACGTGCTACCTCTGCCATCCGCAAGACCTCGCTCAACAACCGCCTCGAGCAGGCATCGCGCGTCACTAAGAAAGTGGGCCGCATCGCCAAATTTGCTACGAAAACAGTTCCCAGGAAGATCGTGCGCATTGCCAAGACATGCATAGAGTATACCAGGTCCGACAAAGGCATGAACACAGATATGGATGGGGACATTCATACAGAGGTAGACACCGCGACAGGCATGGATATTGACGTTGAGATGGGAGCCGAGTTCGCGGTAGACATGGACGTGGACATTGACCCCAAGAAAGAGATCTTCCAGGTGATAAAGTCTGGTTTCGAGCACTGGAGCAGCGAGAAAGGATACCACGAATTCGTGAACCAAGAGAAGGTCGCGGCAGCGAAGGAGTTCTTACAACACGCGAAGGACGAGCTCGATCTTGTCAACCCTACCACTGTTGACCTCCGCACTGTATGGAATCTAGCTGACATTGCATTCTGGTCGGAATTTCTCGAGAATAACGCTGAGACCAAGGAGCAGAAAGGGCTCAAGAAAGTCGTCGACTCAATTCGAGCCCTCATTTGTGATCGCAAAGCGTTTACTTCCAGATGGGACAGAAATACAAACATCTTCTTCTTCCCTACCGAGTAAATACTACATCCCTACAAAATCCCACTTCAAATCATGGGCGGACTGGCCAGCAACGACGACAGTTTTCTTTTCCCCCGGCATAAGATCGAAGCCATTGTCATCAAGACTTACCCCTTGTCTTTCCTGAAAAACAAATCCTTTTACTGGCCTTTTTGCAGAAACGATTGCGCTCGTGCTCGACAAATTCACCTCAACCCCTCGGTCCGGAAAGTTCAGATATTTGATTGGATCCGGCCAGGAAACATCCCGCGCGACTACTTCCCCATCAATACTTAAAGAAGACTGGATCACAAAGGGGTCTATCTTCGACATATCAAGCGGAGTATTTTCATCTCTTGCTCCGGGCAACCCCACCTTTTGTCCTTTGATGACTTCTGTCGTCCCATTCGCTTCAATATGAACTGGAACACTCAGGCTCGGGTAGACGTCCTCTCCCGATCGAACGGAAACAAAGCGGACTGCAACATTCCCTTCGCTTTTCGACATAGAGCTGCTTCCGACCCACACATCGAACTCGATATCTTCCCACACTTCTTTCATGTCGATATGGCTCGTATCACGATTCCATAGTTCGTCCGCGGGCCGCATTGTCCAATTCTTGAATTTCCTTGTCACTCCCACCACGATTGGCTTCATTGCGCGCTTGATGGCGTAATACGACGGCTTGGGAACGAGATAATAGTCGATTATTGCCCATGACATTGTCGGCCAGCAATCGTTCAGCTGCCAAACGAGCACCCCGCCGCATTCTCTATTTCCCGACGTTCCCCATTGTCTCCGCCACGATTTATACGCCCAGGACATTGCATCGGCTTGCATGACTTGCGATAGGTGTGTATAGCCTGCCAAGTCATACTTGATCTTGAAGTTTTCGGCCACATATGATACAAGTCGCCGTTCGTGGCCGATGGCTTTGTTGCGAAAATCCATCGCCATCGATCCTGGATATCGGTCTTCTTCTCGCGCGATCGATTTCCCCAGCGTCTCGAGATGCGGATATGCTTCCATGCCAAACTCGGACACGAAACGACCGCCCATTTCAGGAAGTTGCTGATATGGCTTCATTTCTCCATGCCACACATTCCACTGGTGTACATCGCCGACCTTGGGATCCACTTTCAGCGTTGTGCTGATTCCATCACCGAAAGGCGAGCTCGGGTGATACGGCACACCCACGGCCTCTTCCAGAACTATCTTGGGCAGTAGGTACTCATAGATGTACCGCGCAGGAAAATTCGTCTTCAGCCAGGACTCCGGATTCTTGTCCTCCTCATACCGATATTCGAGCGAATATCTCTCTACGATTTGATAATCTTCATTGTTCCCACACCACAGCACAACGCTCGGATGATTGCGAATCCTCCGCACATTCTGGCGCGCTTCTTCCTCGACCGACTTCAGATACGAAGAATAGGCAGGATAGTTTGCACAGGCAAACATGAAATCCTGCCATACCAGCAAACCAAGCTCATCGGCAGCCTCATAGAAGGCGTCATGCTCGTAGATCCCACCACCCCATACCCGAATCATAATCTGGTTGCCATCGGCAGCGAGCTTCATCCAATCGAAATACCTCTCAGGTGTCACACGAGAAAGGAAGGAGTCGGCGGGAATCCAACAGGAGCCACCAGCGAAGATGTCGATGTCGTTGATGCGGAAATAAAAGGACGTGCCGATGGTGTCTTTCTCTTGAACGAGGGCGACTTTGCGAAACCCGACAGTTTTTGTGGTACTGTCTAGCACGGCTCCGTCATCTGAAATGAGTGTGGCAGAAATGACATAGAGAGATTGCGAACCGTATCCGCGAGGCCACCAAAGATCGACATCGAGGTCGAAGGTCGCGACAGAGACACCGTTTTCCACCTTACCGTCCAGATCCACAGCGGCATGCCCCTCGCTCGACTTTCTCATCTTGAAACGGACCTTTGATTCTTCTCCCTCTATCTTGGCAAAAATCTTGCCCTTCGCTTTCTTCAAATCATTACTCAACTCATACTCCACCCACACGTCCTCGATGCGGGTGACATAGGTCTCCAATACGACTTTCTTCCACGGCCCAGCTGTCATCAGAATTGGGCCCCAATCCCAACCCCAATGATATTGCGCCTTTCTGACCGGACCCCTCGAGAGCTCCGTCTGGTGCACTATAAATCGATGTTCAGGATGGTCCTTCAGTAATTCTAGTCCTCTCTTCCTTGCTGACTGGAACACGATTTGGAGCACATTTTCCTCGTCCCTATCAATGGGTGTCTTCGATTCTCCAAGCAGCTTTGTGGTAATATCAATCCGATGAGCCAAGAACATGTTTTCTGATTCCAAGATTAGCGTCCCGTTTAGGTATACCGAAGCAAAGGTGTCCAGGCCACCACATGCGAGTACAATCCTCACGCCCGGCTTCCCTTTCTCAGAGGGAGTTGGAAAGGTCTTTCGATAAGTCCATGTTTCGTCGCCGACCCAGCGTACGGAAAGCTCGTTGAGGTCGTTGAAGGGGTCGGCAATTTTTCCGTTCTTGAGCAGGTCGAGGTGGATTTCGGTTGGAAGATCGTTCGCGTTGAGAGATTGCGCAGTGATATCGACACTGCCATCGCCCTGCGTGAATGTCCAGCCTGAAGTTAGAGCCTGTGAGGTGAACGGGATGCTTGCCATGCTGCTGCCGCCCATGTTGATTTGAGTGGTAGAGAGTCGCTGCTAGAATTGACGAAGGACCACAACAAGATAACACGAGAGGTCTAGGGAATCGTTCCTCGGCACCTGGAGATCTCTTGCATGTTTCCGAACAAGCCGTTCCAACGTATGATGTCCAAGGATGCGAAGGAACAAACGATGCGGGGTCCTCGTACGCTTTTGGTGTGCTCCCCTGAGGGGCAATGATCACCACGAGCTATCCCACCTCACAATGTTTAACGAACATCAGATTACTCAATCGGACAAAAGATTTCCGAAAACCTGCTGCAGTACGGCAGCTATCACTGTGCAACGATAAGACGCGACGTCACAGCACTATAAGATTAGCACCAAGAGCATTGAACGGCCCACTCATGCGGTGCTTGTCAGACTTCATATTGAACGACCCCGCGTTCTCAACATCACACATCTGAGATTTATATATCATGGCGGACCACAAAACTACCGACGTAGCGTATGTGGGAGAGAAGAGATTGACCGATGATGGAAAGAAAATTCTCGATGAAGGCGAAGTGGAGGGCGTGAATCCAACCTTCACGGCCATCATGGCCACGCACAAGCCAAACCCCTGGGGAAAGGGTCATCTACAGCTATATGCGTTGTGTGCAGTCATATTCTTGAACTCGACCATGAGTGGTACGGATTCTCTGTGAATGTTTCCCCACGTCTTGTTAACGATGTTGCTTAGGATTCGATGGTTCCCTAATGGGTAGCATTAATGTCTTGCCCAACTACACCTCTTACTACAACCTTCCCACAAAAGGAACAGCATCCACCGGAATAGTGTTTGCAATTTACCAAGTTGGCCAAATGGCCGCTGCGCTGTTCGTCTGGATCGCGGATTGGCGGGGACGTAAAGAGATGATCTTCATCGGTACCGTTGGTGTTGTAGTCGGGACGATCATCACTGCGACAGCGAGAACACTGTCGGTTTTCATCGGTGGGAGGTTCTTGCTTGCGTTTTTCGCGACGTTAGCGTGCTCTGCAAGCCCATTGTATCTGGTTGAGATTGCGCCGCCTCAGTATCGGGGAACGCTTGCAGGACTTTACAATACATTTTACTACTTCGTATGTACCATCCTATATCTCCCTTTTCAAGGATCCGCTTGTCTAACAACCAACTGTAGGGCTCTATTCTAGCTACATCTGCTGTTTACGGTGCCCACAAACACATCTCTCACTCAAACCTCGATTGGCGTCTCCCCCTTTGGATCCAGATGGTCTGTCCCGCTCTCGTCTCTGTTGTCATACTCTTCTTCCCCGAATCTCCGCGATGGCTCGTGGGTAAAGATCGGCACGAAGAAGCCCTCGCTTTCCTTGTCAAGTATCACGCAAATGGCGACTCGGATCATCCCCTCGTGGCGCTCGAGATGGGAGAGATGGTGGAATCGCTACGACAGAATCCGGTGACGCATTGGAAAAACTTTTTCGATCTGAGGGTGCTGTACAAGAGCAGGGCGAGACGTTATCGGACGACGTTGAATATGACGTTCGCGTGGTTTGGACAGTTTTCTGGGAACAAGTAAGTGCAACTTGAGCGCTGGTCAAGGACGTCACAAATATAATTCTTGGGATAAGTGCTTATAGATGATGTAGTGTGGTGTCATACTACCTGCCCTACCTCCTCGCCAACGTTGGCATCACCTCTGCCGATACCAAACTCCTGCTCAACATCATGTACGCGCTTGTCGGTTACATTTTCTCATCCGCCGGCGCTCGCCTTCATGACGTCTTTGGGCGACGCAAAATGCTTCTCGGTGCAACAGCCGGTCTCATTGTTTCCCTCACAATCACAGCGGGGACAGCAGCTGGATATGTGAATACGGGAAGTAAGACGAGCAGTAGCGCGAGTATTGGATTCATTTTCGTGTTTGGGGCTATCTTTGCGTTTGCTTATACCAGCATGCAACCCATCTACCCCGTCGAAGTCATGAGCAATGATATGAGGGCCAAGGGAGCGGGAACCTATAAGCTAGTCGGTGGATGCGCCAGCTTTATCAACACGTTTGCGGCGCCGATTGCATTATCCAATGTAAGAACTCCCCCCCCCCCGTTCCACCTAGTCTCAACCGCCCGATAATAATCCATTTGCAGATCGGATATTGGTTCTACGTCTTCTTCATTTTCTGGGACGTCTTCGAGTTCGCCATCATGTACTTCTTCTTCGTCGAAACGAAAGGGCTTACTCTGGAAGAGATGGACGACATCTTCGAGGCAAAGAACCCAAGAAAGGCCAGCACAGAGAAGAAGAGAGTAAAAGTCCGGACTGTGATAGGGAAGAGCGGCCAAGTGGAGAAGAGGGCAGGTGAAACGGTGTGAGATCGGGTCCCGGAGCACAGCGACGCTGTTTGTTTGTTTGTTTGTTTAGACTCACACCAAGCTGGTCTGTGACGGATCAATGTTCATGGACGTGTCGAACGTATCAGCTTCTCTATAAGTTGCGTGCATATATATATGAACGTTATTAAAGTCTGCAGAACATTCAAATGATAAGAGCTTCGCAGGTAAACTCTGTTTGATCAGTGTAATCTCAAACCATACTAGTTTTGTCTTTCCTTCCACACCACCACCATCACCACTTCGCGCTAGTTTACTCTCACACTCACCCACACACAAAAAGAAAACAAGCACGAATATAGAACAATACAGGGAGGTTATGATGTTGGCAACAGACAGATTAGTCTGCTAGACCAAGCTGTCAAGAGATCTGTGTTATATTGGTATCTCACCTTGCCACTTGTATTCGGACAGAATGGTCAGTCGAACGGGCCCAGTAATCTAGTATAAACTGTAGGACACCGTTCAGCCCATTTAATCCTGTCGCCCTGATACTTGCTGTAAACACGCCACGAGCATGGACGGAGGATAAAACATACGAATGGGGACAGGACCCTCAGCCCTGCCTCGAACTTTAGACCAGAACAATTAACAGCAGTCTCTTCGCACTTAAACCCAATGCGTCAGTGCATCGGAATCTAGTGGAGAAGGCTTTTTTTTTTTTTTTTTTTTTTTGCTTCATGTCGCAGGATATCTAGCTCCTATTTTCAGGAATAGATATCGAGTTCTCTTTTGCTGTTCGACACTTGATTATATGGCACCTAGACTCTATTTCATAGAGAGGTTATTGTACTGAGTGGCATTGCTTATCCTTACAACAATCATTTCACCAATCTTCTTCAGAATGGAACAGATTAGTCCCATGATTGATACCTAATGTTTCCAGATGCTCATGATCGAATAGGTGGATATTCATCATGATTTTGTCCATGTGTCCTCTCGCCGATTGAGATAGGGAGGTAAAAGCCTTGACCTGATAGCGCACCGTTTACCCTACGTCAAGACCTCGTCATGTGATCGTATCGCTTATCTAACATATATTCTCAGTCTAGTAGTTTGGTTAGTGTTTAATTCTCAACTGGAAACTTCTATATACGATTGAGTCATCTGTAGCACGGGCATCATAGACACATTTGTAAAGTTTGTCTGTCGAGATACCTTTTGAACGCAGGCTGAGTTCATGTGATCAATAATCCAACGAAGGACACGTGCCAGCTGAACAAGGTCACGTGCGTTGTCTTTCATCGGACTTTCCGCATCGGAATCTCCAAAAAGGCCGAAGACAAATCACCCAATATGTTGAGAAATATTTATACACAGTGGTAATCCCCTAGGGGCCTGGATTTATAGAGAAAGATATTCGCAATCAGGGCGGGAGGGTCTTCATCATCACAGGCGCAAACGGGGGGGTATTGGGTTCGAATTTGCCAAAATATTGTAACCAACAGGCGCAACAATCTACATGGCTGGAAGGTCGGAGGCACGGGTTGAGAGCGCCATTGCAACCATCAAGCTGACCGTCCCTACGAATACCCCGGCAACTTTAAAGTTTCTCCACATCGACCTGGCAGATCTCAAGACCGTCAAGGAAGCCGCAGTCCAGTTTGCAAAACAGGAGTCAAAAGCGGACCTTCTTTACAATAACGCTGGAATTACATCCCCGCCATTAGGGACAACGACCGCACAAAACATCGAAGTGCACACTGAGACAAATCACGTGTGCCAATCGACGACCTATGTGTAGATAAATTGCAAACGAAGGACCGAGGCTCGCGAATTGAAGTCGCTCCTGTAGCAGAAGGGATGAATTTGACATGATCCCATCCTCGTCGTCTCCCTCAACTCAAGGACGGGCTGATCCAGCAACCATGCCCATTGATCACGCAACCACTCCCGGTAAGTCGGCCAAACAATCTACGAATGTGCAACATACATGTCTTAGAACCGAACACATCCGCACTGGTATACTGGCGTAGTATAGACGCCTGGACATACCTGTTTCTCTACCATCGACTTTGTGCTCAATCACAACTCCACCATAGCAAAACACGACAATGTCACTTGCAATCTCCTGTGGAAGTGTTATCGGACCAACTCCGAACGAAGTTGTTTTGACCTCCATCTTCTACACGACCTAGTTCCTTGTCGTCTTCTCCGCTTTATCTTCTTTGTCATTGCTTCCTAAACTTGCACTTTCCATCAAGGCCGGCGTATTTTGCCTGCGTGCGAAGCCTTCGCCTTCACCCCATCCAGTCTTTGCGACGCGCCGGCTGCGTTTCACGGCTTTACCTTCATAGAAGAGCCAATCGATTTCTTCGAGGGTAAGGTTTGCGGTTTCGGGGTAACAGAAGTACTATAACTGTTAGGTCTGTGAGATGCGAGAAGTGGTAGTGTGGCAGACTTACGACCAAGGGTATGAAGGAGAAGTTTAGACACATAAAGATAAGGTAGGCTTTCCATTGTAGGTTGTTGATAATCGTCGGTGTGATCATGCTGAAGTGAGAGTCAGTGAGTTATCTGTCTTCGAGTGAGAAGGAGAAGGGGGATTATTACACAACGAAGAAGTTCCATATCCAATTGGCGCTGATCCCTACCGCTGTGCCCTTGGCCCTGACGTGTAGTGGTAAGATTTCCGGTACATACACCCATGGTATACAATTGACCGTTGCCCCAAAGACAAGCATATATACGAAGAAGAAAGCGACGCTCGCAGAGCTCGTTGCTTTTGCCAAGCTACCGCCGTTGCTTTGAAAGCTGAGCAAAATCGAGATCATCATCATGCTGAAGCCTAAGCCGAAAGAACCCCACATCATAGGATTCCGCCGTCCAGTCTTATCAAGGCAAAAGGTTGGGTAGAGGGAGCCAAAGAAAAACATCATGTTGATGACGCCCCCTAACAATAGTGACAAGTTTCGGGTAAGGCCGACATTGATCTGGAGGACGGAAGTGATGTAGTAGACGACGAGATTGATGCCACCCATCTGATTCATGAACTGCATGCCATACGCAAGCAGCACTCGTCTTCCAGTCTGCACTTCGTCGCGCTTTAACAGCTGCGACCAGCGGTATTCTCCATTGGCTTGCTCAATCTCTAGAGCTTCTAGTACTTCTTTATTCTCTTTTGCGATCTTCGGGTCGTCGGGGGTACCGTCATAGACGTCGCAAAGGATTTGGAGAGCTTCTTCACCGCGGCCACAGCGGTAGAGATATCGAGGTGATTCTGGGACTCCAAAGACGATTATGACTACGATCTGCAATATAGGTTAGCCACCCAGTCACTTCGTCGCAGCATATATAACCCACAACTGCGAAGATGATCTGGCACGCAATCGGCAATCTCCAGGCAATAGGCCCGCTGGTAAAGCTCATACCATAATCGAACCAGTACGCAATTACGATGCCTACGCCGACGAATAGGGGTTCCGAGGAGACTAGACGTCCACGCTTTGAAGCCTCACAGAGTTCGGATTGGTACATAGGGACTGTGGACGTTTCTATGCCAGTTCCTATACCGGTGATGAAACGCGCAACCATGATATGTGGGACGCTATATGCAGTCGTTTGGAGAATGGCTCCAACCTGCCACGATGTCAATTTCCACTTCTATGAGAGCCTCAGATATTAACTTACGATGATCCAAACCATCGCTATCCACATCTACACGTCAATCAGCTCCAGCCAAGCCTCTATCCCGCATTCTAAATAACTCACAGCCAACCTTCTCCCCGTCTGTTCACAGAAAAGAAAACTGAAAATACACCCCGTAAAACATCCCAAATTATAAATCGATACTATGATCCCCTCTAGCCCGGGCGCCGGATGTCCAAACGTATCTAGCCAATCCGCATTCCCGATGATGCCACTGAAGACGCCTTGGTCGTAGCCGAAGAGAATGAAGGCGAGTTGACAAGCGATGGTAATAGCGGCCCGCAACTTGAAACCGCGCCCAAACCAGTTGTAATGCGGCGCTCTGAACATTGTAATGGAATGATTTCGAGATAGATGGGAAATTTGGTGTTCAGAGGTATAAGCGATAATAGCGGAGCGTGGGCCTGTAGTTGTCTATATTTGAACACCATGGTGCTCATCAGACTAGACCCACATTTCCCCATGATTTCGGTCCATCATTATCCGAAGGTGGCAACCGTTGACTGTCATCCCTTGGAGTCGTAGCAACGGTCCGAGCACCAAATCATCAACCTGACACATTCAGCCCAAGGGTGGGAAAAACTACCAGTTCCGATTGCATTCTTCACTCTGCGCATATCTCTCTCTTCAGGTGCTCAGCCTTTGACGTCAATCCACACGACTATAGGGCAAAGGGAAGTTACAGATTGGTGGTGAGGGAAATCCGGGGGTTAGCGTTCATTTGAGATGCCGTGCGGGGGAAAGATGACGTCGACGGCTGATTGGGTCGTGCCAATATCCGGCGTAGGCCAAAGTGGGTATGCCGACGGTCTACTTTGTACAACTCCTCATTATTTTGTATTACAAAGGGTAGCTAGCTCCGCGCCGTACCGACGGTACTTCGATGTGCCGTAAACGGGAAATGGAGGCACCCAACACCAATCCGTGAGATGCTGGTCAGTTCTAGAAGCTTGAGAAACCTGTTACTATGGTACATCGGTATACCGTCACACGACGGGGTTCGGACATGGCCCGAGCGGTGCCTCCCTAGGGTCATAGGGCTACTCCCTTATTGCAAGTGGGAGTGACATGAGGATAGATGGACATTATTATTAATGCACTACTATCTGTCCATCTATTACAGTCTAACAGAATCTTAGGGAACCTGTCGCGTACAGTAATCATGCTCATCTAATCTGCGCGTTGCTCCAGGCAAGCTTGATAGCTCACCAAGGTCAGGTAACTATCTAAAGCTTACCTAATAGTTCGTAATCCTGTAGATCTTTGGACAGACGTTCTTCTGCTCTAATAGAGCAGTATATAATCTTATTTGTTACATAGTATTAGATAGTTACTAATTAATACTCTTTTACAACTTAATTACATAAACGTACTTTCCTAGCTTAATTCTACCTCTATAGTTATAAGCCTAGCGCTTTAAGAATATAGATTATTTCTCCCTATGCAACTTAAAGAGCTAGAAAAGTTTATTTAGCTGCTCTAAATCTCTCTTTTTAACTACTAAAAAAATTTCTTAACAAAGCTTTACACTACTCCCTCCCTTCTAACAACGCTTCTAACTACATCTACTGTAATTTATTAAACCCTTAACTATAACTAAAGCACTCCTAGTTAGTAAGACGCAGCTTTGTAATTATTCCAGCTAGCTATACTAGTTTGTAGAGCTCTAATTCTATGCAACCTAAAAGGGAATTTAGAATTAGATTAATCCTAAAGAAAAAGACGCTAAATCTTTTATAGGAATAATTCCTAATTATCTAGAGCTTCTAGCTAGTAATGCAAAAGCAGAAGAGAAAGATAGATATACTAGAGCGCTCTAGGAGTACCAAGCTCTATCGCGCGAGCATATAAACAACATAGCACTCTACTAGTAACTATTAAACTAAATTAATGCGACGGTAGACTGCAAGATCCTGCGCCTAGTAATAATAGAAATAGTTAAGCAGAATAAGACAACTCTTTAAGCGCTTATCTAATATCTTTAGGCAGAGCTTACTCCTACAGACACGAGCTCTAAGAATATTATTTAAGCGCAGTATTATACGCACCTTAATCTTACAAAACGCGGTACAGTAGATCTAATAACCTAGTATTATAAGTAGAGCAACCTCTACTAGAAAGTAAAAAATTACAAACTTAAAGACGTTAAAGGGCAGCTTATAGTTAAAGATTTTCTAAATGCGTTAGTAGTAAAGATCGCACTAGAATAGGCGCAAAGGCAGCTCTAGTAGATTATTTATAACTTAGTGTTTAGAGGAACAAGCTCCCTACTAATAATTATTTAGTTTAGTAAAGTTTTTTTACTGCTCCTTTAGGATTAAGAAGTCTAAACGCTAGCTAGAAACCTAGGGATCTTTGCAACTTTTAGAGGGAGCTTAGCAAAATAGCTAACTACTTAGCTGTAAAAAGTAGAAAAGAAGCTAAGCTTAGCAAAACTAAATAAGTGCCTTTACTAGACTACCTAGATCTATCTATAGCCTGCTAACAACTGCAGAATGCTTAAGTTAGCTGTAACTAGGGGCCTATTTTAATTAGATAATTACTAGAAGAGGGCAATTCTTACTAGGCTTGCTAAGCTAAAGTACGCCGCGCTCTAGACTGCGCTTAGTAAGAAGGGCTAAAGCGCTCTAGCTAATAATAACTAGAAGAGGTTAGAATTCCCTAGTAGTATTACTGCAGCTCTTATTAACCTAATGCTCTTAATAGAAGATACTGCAAGATTAGGGGTGTACTCTACTATAGATTTTAACGCTTACCCGCTTTCTAAGAGCACTATACTAGATAATAGAGCTGCAATCTATCTTATTAATAGTATAGATCTGCTTATCCTTAGATTATTTAAGAAGGCCTAAGGTATAAAGTGTGTTAAGGCTAGTACGCAAGCCTTTCTAATTATAGGAACAGGCACTTGCGTTATTAAAGGAGTGTTCTATAGATCTAAGGGACCTAAGTTAGAAGATCTTACGCTTACGGACGTTGCTGTAGTAGAGGGATTCTATATTAATATTATTTTAGAAGCTTGTCTTTAGCAGAAGGGTGTGTAGTATTTAGGTTTAGATAATATTATGCGCGTAGGGAGCTTAGGATTAAGCATTATACTTATTACTCTATTACGTAAACACAACTTTACCTTTATTAAATATAAGCCTCTTACCTTTTATCTATTATCTATAAGCGTAATCCCCTTACGTAATAAATAATAATTATAGATAACTTACCTGCGCAAGGACTTAGAGGATCTATAGCATATAAGAGCAGGCTACCTTAGTCTATAAGCTTTATAAGTACTTATTAAAAGAGCTAGGAATGTTTAGATTAAAGAAACTCTAAGAAATTAATGCAAGCATTGCGCTATAACTTATGCAAAGCAAGTAATCTCTTAAAGACTAAAAGAGAGATTACCTTAACTATATTAGAGAGTTGCGTAGGATCTTTTTAACATGCCTGCAGGGATAATAAGGGAATAGTAGATCTTCCTACTTAAGGAAGAATATAGTAGGAAGATCTACATAAGAAATCTCTAAACAAAATTACTTCTAGAAATTATATAAAACGTAGAAAGATTCTAGAGCTTTGTATAGGCAAGATATAAGCTTAGAATTATTAAAGTTAGATAAGATAATAATACTATAACGCTCCCTTAGCACGGAAAATCTAACTACTAGAAGTAGGCAGAGGATTACAGCATAGAGATTAAAAGCTCTCCCCTGTATACTTATAAACCTAATAGTAGAGCTAAGAGAGCAGAGTAAGAAATAATTACAAAGGCTATAAAGATGTAGATTAGCGCAAATTTGCCTAAGAAGCTCTAGCTAGAGGTAGTAGACGCAGTAGTGTGGCTCTATAACATAAGTCTATCGCACGCTTATAATATAAGATTACTAAACAAGGTATTAGATAAGTAGTGTTGCTAATATTTTTAATAGTATAAGCTAGAGCATATAAGAAGTGCTATAGCTAATCTACGGCTAGATTAGAGCAGCATATATGCGTATAGATGTCGCGCCTACCCTTTAAATAGGGAGCGCGCAGCTAGTTATAATAAATAGGGATTTAAGATTACCCTAAGGGGACATATTAGATATTTAGTTAGATATAAAGCTTCTAATCTATACTAAGTATAGATCCTAGCGCTTAATTAAGTAATTATAACACGCAATATAATATTTAATAAGACCTACTTCTATAAGAGGAAGGACGAAGAGCTATCTAAGGAAGAAGCGCTTAGAATTATTTATGTACTTAAACTAGATAATATTAGAGATCTAGGCGAAGCTTTTAAGCTAGTGCCTGTATAGTTGCATAAGCGAACGAGCACTATAGGTCTTCTAATACACTCTAGGCAAGAGCCTAGGGTTACTATTTCTAAAGACACTAAGCGTTAGGCTAGCTAGCTAGATAATACAGTAGAATAGGAAATAACAGCTACGTAAGTAATAAGCCTAGCTAGCACGTTACAGAGAACTTACGTAGAGCTAAGGAAACATTACATAGGGCTCCTATTACTAGAAGGGACTTCTAAGCTAGGAGTCCCTAGTAAAGCTAGCCCTACTGCAGTAGAGCTAGATAATTAACTAGGCGATTCTTAGGAAGTACACTTAACTAAAGAAGCAGATTCGCCGCAATTATAGGAAATAATTTCTAATAAGCAGGATTATCCTAACTTTACCCCTGCTGCTTAACCTAAGCTTACGACTTCTAAAGCGTTAGATAAAGCAGATAAAATAATACCTACTAAGCGCACTTATTAAAGAAAGATCTATAGTCCTACTACTTACGTAAGCTAGAGGACTTGCAGACAGGACCCTAATAATAAGCTTAGGGGTAGAGGAGGTAAAGGAGTACATGCTCTTATAATTATAGATACAAAGATCCTTAAGTTTATAGAAACTTACTTCTAGGGAGAATATCCCTACCTATAGAGTAAGGAGCTTATAATAATATACGCTGTTATAGCTGCTGCTCTACACACAAAACTAGCACAAGAATTAGAAGCTTAAGTTTATATTAGCAAGCTTCTAAAAGCGCTAATAAAGTAAAGGGATCTCTAGGCGCATCTATATGTAAAGCTCTTTATAGAGGCGGCTATAAAGGAGATCTAAACTTATTTAAAGAAGGGAACGTAGCAGGTAGTTAATTAACAGGATAACTAGCAGCTGCTCCTGCTTAAGTAGGTATTTACTTATAAAACTAATAAAGATAGTTTCTTCCTTAAATGCAAAGCTTAACTTGTAGCTTAAGGAGATCTTTAGGCAGTTAACTTGCTATAGTTAACATACGCTGCAACGCTTGCTGCTTAGTCCTTTAGGACGGTAATCGCGATTATAGCAGAATTTAACATAGAGATCTACTAATTTAATATTGTTAGAGCTTTTCTAAATACCTAACTAGGAGACAACGTAGCAGTTATTTACTAGCTCCTAGATAGATTTAAACAAGCTAGTAAGGCTCTAAGGCTTAAATAAGCTTTATATAGGTTGCGCGACTTACTACTCCTTTAGTATTATAAGTTCTTAGGAATACTTTAGAAGCTTAGGCTTACTACATTAAAAGAGGAGCCCTGCTTATTCTTTAATATAAAACAACGTTTCCTAGTACTCTTCTATATAGACAACATTTTGCTTATATATTATAAGAGTAATAAGAAGGAAGCTCTAGTAATCTTAGAGGGTATCTAGTTAACATACGAGCTTAATAACAGGGGAGCTGTATAGTAGTTTCTAGAGATTAGGGTAATTAGAGACAGGCTATCTTAAATAATTACGTTAGTCTATAACACGTATATTAAGAAGGTTACGTTAAAATTTGCTCTAATAGACTTAGGAAGCTTTCCTAAGACACCCTTAGGATTAATTAAGCTTCTAAAGAATACTAGAGAAGCTTCTAAATAGGAAATTAAGGCATATTAGAAACGCGTTAGATTAGTGTTATACACTGCAATAATACTTAGACCTAATATTGCGTACGCTGTATTAAAGCTCTTATATTTTCTTACTAACCCGTTAAAAGCTTACAAAGAAGTAGTTAATTAGGTAATTATCTATCTTTATTACACACGATTTAAAGGGATAAGATATAGTAGGAAATATAATGCAGAGCTTGTAATATATAGCAATGCCTCCTTTGCAGACGACGTTAAGATAAGGCGATTGTCCTACAGATACATAATTATACTATTTAGAGGGCTTATTATATAGAAAGCAGCGCAATAATTAACTGTTACTACTTTAATAACTAAAGCTAAATTAATTGCCCTAGAGCATGTCTTAAAAGAATCTATAGCTCTAAAGCGTCTCTTTAATAAGCTTATGCTTAAGCTTAAGACTGCGTAGACAATCTGCTGCAATAATTAACAAACAATTAGGCTTGTTATTAGTAAAAACAAAAGGATTATAACGCGCCTTTAACACGTTAATATTTAGAATATATAGCTCTGCTAGGAGCATGCTAAGGGCTCCTTTAAAGTAATATATCTACTAACTAATAATATGCTAGCAGATAGATTTATAAAATATCTGCTAAGATAGAAATTTATAAGATTTAAGGAGCTCTTAAGACTTTACAATGCACAATTAGAGATACAGGAAGAGAAGTAATAGAGAAGCGCCTAAAGGTTACTCTTAAAAGCCTAGAGGGTTACTTAGTGTGTATTGCTACGTAGGGGAGAATACCCCTCTCCCCTAGGGAAAGATTTAGAATCTACTCTACTAACTCGTTAACTAGCTCTTTAAGCAGCCCCTTAACTTGCTTACGGCGCGCTAAAACGTTAGCTAAGGCAGCCCTAGCAAGTAGGCAACTGTCCTATCCCTAGCGCTGCTCTATAAGAGGAGTGTCTTTAAGAGCGCAAAGCACTGTGCGCTATTTCTAGATCTTAAAAGCCTAGAAACATGCTATTAGCAGGAAATTATAATAATTTAAATAGAAATAGAACTTACGTTATCTAGATTATTGCAAAGGACTGCAAGCAGCTTCTTTAAAGCAAAGATAAGGTATTCTAGACTATATATAGGTTAGCCTAAGCTCTTAAATAAGGAAAGGAAGCTTATATATAGGACAGCAGGAGTAACCTAAGTTACAGAGGTAGCAGCGCCTTAAATTAATAGTAGTATTAAAGTAAGATCTATTAGAGCGCCTACTAAGGGCACTCCTTACATAATAAAAGTAAGGAGGAAACTAACAAGCTGCCTAATTACTACGCCTAAGAGTATTAGCGGTTAGTAATAAAGCGCCCTTAGGATTAGAGTTAGAATTAGAATTAGAAGCTCTAGGCGCTAGTGGCTGCTTCTGCTTCTTCTTCTTCGCTAAGCTTAAGAGAGCTCTAGCCTGACTAGCTAGCTTAGTCTTCTTAGTTGCCTTAGCTAGGACCGCCTGCTTAGAAGCTTTGCGCTTCTAGGTCTTCTTCTGCTTAAGCAGGTTAACCGCGAGGAGGCTATCCTTATAATTAACTTAAGCCTGCTTAGCAGCTTAACGCTCCTCGCTCTACTTCGCACGCTCTTCTAATCCAGGCTAGTTCCAGCCTTAATTAAGCTGATTAGAATAGAACTTAGCTAAACCTAAGACAAGGTTAGCCTTAAGATTAGTTAAAGGGGCAGGCATAGAAGAAGATAGACCCTAAGAGGTAGAAGGTAGAGCTCTAGAGGAGCTTAACGCATTATTCTAATAGAGCTTACGCTCTAGTTACTTACGCTTAGCATCCTTACGCGCCTTCTAAGCAGCGCAAGCCTAGGTCTGCTTCTAGAGCTAGGCAAAGGAGGACTTATTATTAGAGGAAGAAGAGAAGGAATCCTCTAGATTATTAGGAAGGCTAGTTAAGTTAATCTCCTTAAATAGAATAAATTAGTTATTTAAGGGGGTCTTAGGGATAAGAGCTTCTACCTTCTCTTGCTTAATCTTTATAATCTTTGCACTATAAGGAGCTGCTAGAGAAGGAGTTAGTTAAGCTAGAGAAGGGGAGCTATAGAATAAATAATTAGTGCTTAGGAACTTGCGTCCCCTAAGCTCTAAGACAGGGATAGTAGTTAGTTAAGCAGCACTAGTTAACTGCACCTGTCCCTTTAAGGGGGTGCTGCTGTTAACTAGAGCTTCTGTAGTAGGCTTTAGATTATTTAGCTAGTATTTAGGACGCATGCTGCTCTTTAGGTGCCTAAACTTATTAAAAGTAAGATTATAAGAGCTTAGGACTTAGGGAACACTAAAGAGGGGCCTAAACATAGATTTTAGAATCTTAGCACGCACACGCTCTTTAAGCGTAAGCGTAGGATTAAACGTAGGAGTAGGAGTAGGAGCTAAGGGAGCTTTTATAATATAAGGTACTAGAGTTAGAGTCTTTAGAGCCTCTAGCTTAATAACCTTAGATGTAGTAGACTTAGGAGCATTTAAAGAGCAAACTAGTTAAGCTTACTAAGCCTAAGAATTAATAGTCTTAGGAGTTACAGGCTAGGGAGTCTTTAAAGTTTAAACTAAAAGAGCCTGCTGCACCTTTAGATTAACGGCCTTAGGGATAACAGGCTTAGGAGCAACAGCCTTAGGAATAATTAGCCTAAGGTAGAGATCCTTATAATTAGCTCTAGATAGCCGCACCTAACCTACTAAGGGGGTGCTGCTGCTACTAGGAGCCTATAAAGTCCTATTCTAAGATCTAGAGATTAGCAGAGAAGATGTAAGAGGCTTACTAGACTTAGATAACTGCACTCCCTCTAAGGGAGCGCTGCCGTTAACTAAGGAGCTAGCAGCTAGAAAAGTTATAATTATAGATCTAGTTAGACGCGCGTAATAAACTAGAGAGCTAGTAGAAGATATAATTAGAGCCTTAGAGATACTATTATTAGGAGTAGTAGGAGTTAGAAATAGGGACAAGAGAGCGTCTTAAGCTTTGCGCAAAGTCTTCTTAGCGTTAAGGATAGCTAATTATTACTAGAGGAGCTTAATCTACTCTTAAGGTGTTAGCCCTACTACTAGAGCAGCAGGGGAGAAAGTTAGATAAGTTAAAGAAGCGTCGGCAACCTTAAGAGCCTTAGGCTTAGCGGTAGTATCTTAGGCAGGAGCCACGGGCTCTGCTAGAGGAGGCGTAGGGGGGGAGGAGCTAGAGCTATTACTAGCTTTATTAGCCGTATGGCGCTTACGCATTTTAGTAGATTAATTATATTTTAGCTATATAAGTTAGTAAGGCAGATCTAATAAAGTAAGAGGAGCTTAGGATACTTATACTTTAGGAGCTATAGTATAAGTGCAAGTATAGGTGTAAGGGTGTATTAGAGCGTATAAAGTTATTTAGGAGCGTGTAAGGTAGTAGAGGAAAGAAGGTTATAAAGGTAAGAGAGGAGATTAATTTTTTCTCTTTATTTATTATTTATTTGCTTGCGTATAGAATGCGATTAGATAGAGCACGTAACTAATGTTGCTAAGCAAAAATTGCTAAGCTTAATATTACAAGATTAGTTAACGCCTCTAAACAGGGAAGTTAAGATCTAAGCTTAACCTCCCTAGGGGGTGTGTTACGTACAGTAATTATGCTTATCTAATCTGCGCGTTACTCTAGGCAAGCTTAATAGCTTACTAAGGTTAGGTAACTATCTAAAGCTTACCTAATAGTTTGTAATCCTGTAGATCTTTAGACAGACGTTCTTCTGCTCTAATAGAGCAGTATATAATCTTATTTGTTACATAGTATTAGATAGTTACTAATTAATACTCTTTTATAACTTAATTACATAAACGTACTTTCCCAGCTCAATTCTACCTCCATAGAACCTTTATACAAAACGAGGCCCTTAAATGCGCTCAAACACTTACCTGCACTGTCCTGTCAATTCCATTATTTTTAAATTATGTCGCGAGAAACGATAAGGCTGTCCGCTTCGTTACGCATATTATAATAATAGTTGTCCACCTGTTAGGCAGTACCTATGCATGTTTTCTGTTTTATTGTTGTTTTGTTATCCCTTGCAAACTATTCTTTACACCGGAGGTATTGTGTCCCATAATAAGTGACTAGATGCGGTATGTGTTAGTAGCCGTCGCTAGCATACAGACCCCTTAGCTGACCTATAATCCCCATTTTGAGATGTCAGTTCGATCAAGTGACAGCTATGTTGAGTGGGAAGGATCCACGCTAGTATTGATACAGGAGCGTCTGATAGGCTGGATAGTGGCATCAGCATCCCCGGTCACGGGGACAGGAAGAGGCGCAAACAGGCACTAGCCCTACATGGATAGTTTCTCGGAGCCTTTCCTCTATCTCTCTTTTAAGACCCTTTGTTCATACATTCTGTACACAACAAGCTACCTATTTTCTATGCCCACACTATTAACGCTTCCAGTCTGACGCAGTAAGTTACAATTGGGGTTATGCAGGTGTTGTTACATCTTAAGGTAGCGCTACTTCTGTACAAAAAGGTAGACAGAAAAGCACTATATGTCCTGTAACTATTATAATTATAATATAGTAAATAGTATTTATAGTATTTATAGTACGGCTGCACGTAATCTGCAGTAGAGCAGTACAGCACCTGATATAGATTAGCGCAAAACCTTAGCCTTAGCGCAAGATATAAGCAGAAAGTAAGGGTCGGGCGCAATTAACTAGTGCGATATATCGCGATATATCGAGGCGCGATAGATCAGGGCAGTTGATTGATATATTAGGGCTCGCGCGTGACTAATTAGTGCAATATATCGCGATATATCAAGGCGCGGTGGATCAGGGCGATTAATCGATATATCAAGGATATAAGCTACCGTACTAGCTATACTACGGCCCGATTTCTATCCTACGATACGAGTTGTATCGTAGGGCACCCCCTGCTACTTCAGTACGGATCACGTGATCGTAACAACGCCGTAGATACGGATCGTAGTACGTCAGGTTGGAAGCGTTGCACACAACCCCAATACACCTCAATCTTCGATGATACCCTCAATGATCACTCGCATCCACTAACAGTCGACCGTTCATCTTTACACTCGTGTAATGAAGTAGTATTCATGTTAACAAAGCTGATTATAGAAGAGACAAAGGGTCTCTACTGCGTGGTGTGAGTATATACACTAATGATGTACCTTCCTACTAAAAGGCCAGCGCTTGCCTTAGCAGGGTAGCGGCGGCATTTCTCCGACGTCGATACTGAAATCTCTCCAACATCCAGAAAAGACCTTCAACACACGTCGCCACAACTCTTCTTACACCTTCTCCTAAGGCAGCTGGTCTGACTGGCATGAAGACCTCTTTCGACTTAATTGTTGGGGCTTGTGAAGCGATGAAGGTCTTAACGATAGAGATTGATGATGATATGGTCGCGCTTGGATTGCATAATTCAAGGGTATTTGCTGAGAGTGCAGCGTGCCAATGGGAGGTTCATGGCTGGATACCAGCGCGCGAGCTCACGAGTGTGATTGTCGGAATGGTCAATGCGTTTTTTATGAGATAGTTGCAGTACGCATCTACCCAAGAAGCGCGCGTGTGGAAGAGGGGAGAGGACATGGGCTTTTGTTAGACTCAAAGGTATGGAATCCTACCTTGCATTTGTTTACTGTTTACCAGATATTCCAAGCACCGACTATAAGTGCACAGCGTCAATTGTCTAACCCGCACTGTTGAAGATCATGATCATGTCTACTGAAGAATATTGTGGTGCAAGAACCATTGTATGTGCTACAGTATTTGCAACCATGGTGTGCAAGAAAAAAGACATGTATCAACTCATGCAGCAAAAATGCTAATTGCTTCAACTTTCTCTTTGGGTAGAATTTCGTCCGTCTTCTAGGATCCATCACTGTCTCCGTTGCCTTCCGACCGTGAGACAGTAAGGAGAAGGAACTCGATTTTACGCGTACACTTCTATTGCTGGCTAGCCATCGCATCCACTCGACCTAGACCCTGGGAATTGCATGGAACGAGTATATCTCGGTGGAACACTATAAGGTTTGTACTAGCGGTTTGTACTAGCTGAAAAAGAAGTAGGTTCTTCACGTGATCTTTCTCGGACTCCTAGCTTGGCAACCCTGCATGGTTTTGGACTCCCGCTATCGCTTTTGGTTGAATACTTATTGTCCTTGAATTTTTCATCCGGCTTGCGAAGTAGGCCACTAAAGTCACTGTAAATTTCAGCAACGGTTGTCCTACGTCCCAAGGTGAATGGACAGATGTTTGTGAAGGTTTGTTTCACTTCCCACACGTTTTGTCCAGCGTTAATGTGGAGGTTGGCTACAGGCAAAAGAATCGGACTTGTGTCACGGTATAAGATTATTATTATCCTCAGCATACTGTGGGGATGAAAGATATGCAGGGCAGCAGACTGGGATGGAAATTTCCAATCAGTCTTGCACCTAGATTATACAACGCAGTAACGATGACTATGTTGTTCCCTCAACGTATTCCTTCTGTCTTCAAGCACCTTGGGGCGTCCAGTCTGGTGCTGCCAGTTCGTACCCATCTGTGGTGAATCCGGGGGCAACTGTGGGTGCGGTTAGTTGTGTACACGGAAAAAGCATCTCTAGGTGAGGAAAACAACAGCACGAATGAACGTGATTGCGACAAGGTAAAGGAACTTACCAGTGGTACCAACAAGCGTCCAATTTCCTAGACTCTTCGCACTTTGCCACTGCCACTTGTTGATAACAACCTGGGGTTGTTGTCCATTGAAGATATCCGGCCCGAGTGTCTTTACATCCGCCTTCTTCCCGTCGTTGTAGGAGAGCGACAGGGTAAGCGGGGCACCGGCCTGTGATGCCAGATAAGTTAGTCCAATTTCTACAAGGCGACATGGTAATCTTTTTACACATTGTGACTCGTGAAACCTGACGATCATCGCTCGTGGCACATGCATTTTGCGAACATGTGCTCGGGATTCTTCATCACATCCCGAAATATACTTACATAATAATGCCACACCTCGACGGCATCGACACGGTGCCAGATTGACGAACCAACGGATCCTTCCAAGAGATAGTAGATGAGAGTGCTCGCGGAACGGTTATTGGCAACCTTGTACGAGTCCTCGAAGGTCTGGACGTAGTAGCCCTTCTCGACGTTGGCGACGAGGCCGAGCTTCTCTATGACACTCTGGGCGCTGATGGTGATATCAGCCCGCGGGTTCAGGGGAAGCGACAAGGCCTCCGATGGGGAAGCAACTGCAGCTGCAGCATTGGATACCGGTAACATGGTTGCTAGGAGGAGGCTTGCGAGTAGGCTGATACGGCACATTACTGCTGTAGTGCCGAAGGACGATCCTGGTACTGCGTTGAGGCCTGAGAGGGTAACAAAGGAGGAGCAAAGTAGGAGCAAGGTAGGAAGGTAATTAGCAGACGAGCGGTACTTAAATTGTACATGTAGCCCCCGGTAGATGTGAGTGGGCGTATTTTGACAAGGAGATTACTGACAGGCGGTGACAGGCGGTGACACGAGGCTTTCTTCCGGCACAGCAATCACGTATCGCGTCAAGGTTACTGCACCAATCGTTTACAGACCTTTTGTATCGGGAATCTACCCTTGCTAGTGGGGCGTGCTACAAAGCCATAGAATTTTCCATGTATGCACAGACCACCTAGATTACAATACTTAGGGTCTGTACTGACCATCTACCTACGTTACAGTACTTATGCCTGATGGCTCACTGAGGATACACAGTACACAGTACTGTACCGAAACTATAACATGCCCCGTGTCTGCCCTATTCCGCGCTAGATCCCACGTTCGGTCGAACAGCGATTATTCAATAATATTTCGAATTCCACGTTCGGCCGAACAGCGATTATTTGGATACTCATCCCTTGCGGCGAGGCCCTTGCGCGTTGCCGATAGTAGGTTAGTAAGCAGGGCTTCAAATTCAACCAACGCAAGGAGGGGGCGCAGAATGAGATAATACTGGCCACGCTCAAAAAACCTTAGTGAGGCCGGAATGCTAACGTAACCGACTAGGACTGAGACGCATCACAGAAAGATGGCCTTCTGCGCCTGTTCGCCGACTTGGTGACATCCTAAACTTCATTTTGCAAGTTAACATAAACAGACCCAATATTCACACCAACTATTACACATACACAGTAGAGAATCGCCCTCGTTTTGCAACGCCTGGACCAAGCTTCTTCCTTGGTGCTGTTGGCTTTGTTGTCTCTCTATGCTCTTCGAGTAGAGCCTTTTGTACACCACTATCAAGAGCATCATTACACTGTTCAAATGGGTGTCGCCGAAGATCTCAAAAATGATTTGCCAGTCGCCATGACCATGAGTGCTTTCATGGGCGTGGCCTGGTACATTTGTGTGGAACTCAACATCAGACTGTTTCTGTCATTTCTGCGGAAAAGGAGTCTTTATTTCTGGGCTTGTTGTGTGGGCTCATGGGGTGTGATGACGCAGCCACTTTGCACGGTATGAGAACACTTTTATTGAATACCAATTCTCATCGCAATAGGAAGTTACTGACGTTGGATCGATGGCCAGGTGTTAGCCGACTTCGAGCAGCTAACAAATCCGTATCTCGCTTTAACCCTCATCTACATCAGCTGGTGGATGATGGTCATCCCGCAATCAATCGTACTCTACTCACGTCTCCACCTCGTCATGTCCAACCCAGACCATCAGAAATACGTGCTGTACATGATCGTTTTCACAACAATATTCATATCCCTACCAACAATGGGTCTCGGTATCGCAGCCCAAGCTTCTAGATTCCCACGTCTCATGTCTGCGAATCAGACTTGGGACCGCATCCAAGTGAGCATCTTCTTCGTCCAGGAAACCTTGATCTCAATACTGTACATCTTGGACACAAGACGCGTACTTGCCAATCGTTCAATCCTTGGCGAAGACGACAAGACCATTCGGACGGTCATGACGCACCTCATTTACACGAATCTCTTCGTCGTGTTTCTCGACGTCAGTCTTCTCGCTATGTCGTATTCCCCATACTTCTATGTGCAAGGTGCGTACAAGCCTTGCGTCTACGGCGTAAAACTGCGGGTCGAGTTCTCCATTTTGAATCGGCTTGTACAGACGGTGCGCGGCTCGTCGACCCGATCGTATGGTAGAGATACAGACGTCACTGGCAGCAGGAAAAAATCTTCTGGAAGGTCCGCGTGGAACTCTCACAGCAACAGAAACAATGTCAGGATGGAGACATACACACCTCAAAGTGAAGCCAATATTATGCCTCCGAGTGAACGAACAAGTTCAACACCGTCGATTGAAAGGATTCCCAAGCCAAAGGATGGGACTATGAATACGACACTCATTTCGGCCACATCTCCGGATCCCAAGGATGTGATATAGTCTGGGGGAGATTGGAAGAATTGATCGTCTGTGGTACGTGCGATGAAGATCCAGTCGAGAGTTATTTGCGACAGATTTTGGGGTCCGAGTTACGTGATAGCATGATAACAGAATTGATGTTGTGTTTCAGATGAATGGAACAAAGAAGTTCACAAATCGTCGTTTAAAGGTGACAAGAATTCTAGTGCCCGAGTTCGAAGCCATTTTGCATTGGTTAGTGAGTAAGCTTTACATCTCTCGTGGTAGTAGAAATCGAGTGTTTATGTGGGCTTAGTAACGTCTTGGATATTTCAAAGCTGTCCCGTAGAAGCTGTTGTGTGAGAGTCAATGCTAAAACTGTGAAGAGGGACGTAGAGTTTATACGCTATTTTGTGGGGGCAGAAACGAGCTGGAAACGGAGTTCATATGATCGAGTGTATTGAGTGAATTAATCTGTGACTACTTAGGTCTATGTAACAAAGGTGATTATATAGTGCTCAAATGGAGCGGAAGAATGTCTATCCGGAGATCTAAGGATAGATCATGTAAGCATAATCCAAGTGATCACTAATCATCGTGTGATCATCTTCTTGGATGATCAGGAGGATCATATAAGCACCCCTACACGACACTATTTCTTACCTTGAAAGTTTGGCTGATCAGTGATTACTTTTGGTTAGCCCTAGCACCAAGTAATCGGCATCTAATTATCGAAAAATGATCCATTCGATGACGTAGCGCATTTCAAATATGTAATCCAGCGTGTATTCGCCCAAAACCGTCTATATTGTAGTCCATCGTTTTCATGGTACTCTTCGCTACCGGTGCAGGGAGCTCTGGTTGGTTCAGACACAGATCAGATCGCATCATTGCCTATACCTGTTAGTCAGATCTTGATATCTACAATCACATTTTTGCTCTACCACATACCTCCTTGAAACCAGACACATCATGCGATGATGCATCTTCACTCAAGATCGTTGTTTCGTAAGTCACGCGTATCTGATTGTGTGTTGAATTTCGGGAAGTTGAGTGCACGTTTCGGGAATTGATGATTGACTGGTTATCGGAATCTGCGTCGTCATGATCGTCTCGCCGCTGGCTCGAACTGACATCCTGACTCGGTCTCATACCACAAAGCGGTTGGAGAGCGAACATCGAATGCCCAGCTTGCGATCCTTCTGATTCATCCCTTCTTTTAGGCCAACTCTTTGCACTTCCCCAAGTCACCGCTAAGGAATTGAGCGCTCTCGACTTCAACGACGTTTGGGTTTCCACATCGTCGCCTCCGTATATCGTTCTTCGTTGTTGATGGTGAGTTCGCCAAATTGCGCGAAGAGCTGGGACCGATCCGGTAAGAACTGCGACAGCCGCTTCGCAGTGCAGCATAAATGCTATCCACACAACCCCAAAAACAGGTTGACCCTCGACGTTCTTATTGATACTACCCGCGAGCCGAGCCGCACTGAGGATTACGCAAATGCTAGATAAGGACAAGGTAATCGCGATGCGAACTTTGTGTTTGAATCGGAGCTGCGACATGCGCAGAAGGATTAAGGGGACTGCAATAACTGTGAATCTTAGCACCAGTTTGCGCGCACGAATGGGGACGAGTGCGTACTCATAAGATCGCTGAAGATATCCAGAAGATGAACGACAATGCCAGCACCAAGCATAGAATTATTAGTACCTTTAGTGCCGCATTTTCCCGCTATATTTTTCGTCAGCTCTTTTGAATATATTGTGACCCACAGACACACTCACTGGGATCAGCGCCGAATCGCGGACATAATACGAAGGACTCTAGCACAATGAATAATGCAGAAATTGTAGTCGCTGCCACCGTAACCCAGTAAAAAATCGTCAAGTTCTTTTTCACTTTCTTTATCATCCTATAGAACAATGCCAAAAAGGAATACTTGATGGCAAAAATTGAACCCCATGCAAGCCCAAAGTATACAACCATCGATGCGACTCCACCCTGATATAACGATCTCTGGAGCTCGTAATCCTCTTGCGTCCAGAGATAGACGTCAGCATTTGAATTTGCAGCATCGTAGATGTAAACAGCTCCCCTGTAGTGGTACAGACATGCTGTTTCGGCGATTAGGCAGGCGGTGCCGAGGAGAACAAGCCAGTCCTCCAGTAGAAACCTGTGGTCATTGCGAAGGCGGAATTGGAGACGGACGATTGACGCAGTGATGGCTAGAATGGCTGTTAAGAGAATAAGAACCTCAAAACGCATAATCAGCAAGTAATCTTCATAATTGAACACAAGAAAAACCTACCTCGAAGGTCAATCTGTCTACTCGACCCACGTGGTCTATCAACCACAATATTCGTTCACGGTCGATCTTCGAAAGAAGACCAGCACGGTCTGTTCCAGTCATGACTTGTCGCCAATTCTTTTTCGCAAAGATAAGGCGGGCAAGGCAAGTTATATCGATTACAATAAACCCGGGCCAAAGCAACGCGAAACATGGAGATCGTGATCGAGATTATAGTGTGCGCGCATCAGCAACTTCATCCAATTGTGGTAACACAACATCTGAATATTCCCAAGAAAGATCTAAACACAGAAAACTCGCGAGTTTCATTGGAGGGGAAAGGCTTTCGTTCTTGGCTTCCCTTTCTTAAAGTGTATGTCAATACATGTTGTGCAAAGCGCTGGCTAATGATGATAGGTCGGTCGGTTGTCGAGCGTGTCACTCATCTGCAAGGCTGGAGTTTCTCGTGCGAGGATGATCCCGACATTATATTACAGTGCGAGTACTTGGCCCAATATCTAATTATGATTGGAGTACTCACATCTTGCCTAAAGATTCAGCCAATCAGAGAGGCCCGTGTAAGTCTCCACGTATGCATATGCTGCCATACTTCGCTTAGTCCGGAAGACAACCCGTGAGTTGGTCTGCAAATACTCGTACGAGACTTACAGGTTATCATATCTGCACACTGCTGATCATTTCATGCCTTGATTCAGAGGAGCACAAGAGCAACAAGAGCAATGACGAATTATATCATCTGTCCACAGAAGAAGGCGTAGTAAATGGCAGTGCAAAGGTAGAACCGGCGACATAGACCGAAAAGATGGCACCACCACCCTTTCCGCGAGTGGGCCTCGGATAACTTCGACATAGTGGTCTATAAGACTCAGTACAAATTATTAGGATATATGAGAATTATTTCCTCAAGTGCCTGTGCAAGTATTTCTCATCGACTTCAAAAACTTTGAGCGTATAGGTCACTGTACAAGAAGTATTGTAGTCTGTTGAGATAGTGAATTTCATCACTGATGTATTAGTGGTGGATGGTGGCAATCCCGTTCCCAGGCTGACTAATTCGACAATCGTTTTTGTTGGAGGATCTTCATCAATCAATGCATGGCAAAGGTGTGTTTACACTTTTGCGAGACAGTTTTTATCGGCGGCTTATAATTTATATCAGTGAGTCATTGCCTTCAAAAGAAAGTCGGAGCTTGGAGCTAGCAAGTGAATTGATTGAGAAGAGCGTCGGCGCTACAGTCACGCCAGCTTCTCCTGTGTGATAACTTGTTCTGCTCTAAATTGTTGTTACTATTGATCTCAAAGAACTTGGGAAACCGTAGCGGTTGTATCTTGGGATGTTAATTCATCTAGGTTATGGTAATTCTGTTAGCATGTTACACTCGCCTCTTGAAATCATAACCATGAGTGCAGTTCGTGAGATAAAACGTGAGTACGCGGTGATGAGGGTTAGAAGTAGTCCTGTAGTGTGCTGAACGTTCCGCCGCCTATAGATCTATCGATTGATGAGCTTCACTGACCTGCCTAGCTCATGGTTTGTCAGCTACCTTCGAATGCTTGTGGTATGATCGCATTCGCACCGCCTTCATCTAACCCCGTCGGCACGCTCAAGGCAGAGTTTCCAGTGTACCTGTACCAGCCCACCTCGCAGCTGCCACCAAACCCCATCTGGGATCTCTGTGCGTGGCAGCGTCGTTGTTCCAATCCTTCGGGCTTCGCTGACTTTACTCCAGAGACTCAACCCAGATTATTCTCGGCGTCGTATAAACGGAGGACATGTCAGGAGTGTTGTTTGTTTGAGCATGCAGCGGTATTTGTTAAGCGTGACTAAGCTCAGTATACCTTTGTGTAGTTCAGGCTGATTTCCCGATCTCGTTAGCTGAGGGAAATACTTTATAACATGTGTGCAGCCATATCAGTTACTCATTTTACTCGATATTTATGAAAAAATCTATTTTGAAAAATCAGTTTTGAAAAGTTCCACGGAATGAGTCATCTCCGAACAGTCACTGGAATTTTCGACATTCTCCCGTTCTTTTCTCATTAAAGTGCTTGAGGTGCCGTACGCTGTACGCCATGTGCCGTGTTATATGTGATGTGTGCTATGTGCTATATACGATGTGCTGTGTCCTACTAATTGCGTCAATTACCGGTCTTCTAGTCTGTTTAACCGCTTTGCTCGTTCCTTCCTAGCTCAGCAGGTGAGTACGGCTAGTTCAATTCCACTTGAGGCCCTCATCTTCTCTTTCACACTTCTCCCCTCCCCCGTTTTAGTTCCAAATTCGCTCTCTTTTGCCTATACAACACCCTTTACCGACCCTTTTTTCTTCACTGTCACGCCCCACCACACTTTCACTATGCCACCCTTGGATCCCTTTGTGCCTGCCGAGCGGTTCGTTCAACGAGAGCTCGCCCGTCTTCCGGCACCACTCAGTCGCTTTCTCGGATACCGGGCTAAGAATGTGCCTCCTTTACCAATGTATATTGTGTGCTTCTGGGGTTTCATTGGCGCCTTCGGAGGACTTGGTGTCATCTTCGCTGTGTTCGCCCACACCAATTACTTCACGAGCCGCAATGTCCCTGTCGTCATTGCCTCCTATGTAAGTCACATCACGCTTGTGAGCCACCATCACTCACGTGCTTCAAGGGAGCATCTGCCATCCTCTGTTACGGCGCCATCGATACCCCTCTGGCGCAGCCCCGGGCTCTCATCTTCGGCCATTTCTTCAGCGCAGTCATCGGCATTGTCGTGGCCATTATCTTCGGCTTCGACTTGGAAACCAATGTAGCACCACGACTCCAGTGGCTCGCAGCATCCCTCGCCACCGCCATTGCGCTGGTGGTCATGCATGCCACTAAAACAACCCATCCACCCGCCGGTGCAACGGCATTGCTGCCATGTATTGATACTGCCGTCTGGTCCCTCAAATGGTATTTCTTGCCTGTGGTACTGCTCTCCTCGACCCTCGTCCTTATGAGCGCGCTTCTTGTCAACAACGTGCAACGCCAGTACCCCAAGTTCTGGATCACGCCAATTCCACCTCCCCAGGAACATCAATCGAAGCAGCACCGACATCGCACAGCTCCACCAGAGACGATCGAGACCGCCCAGTCTCTGCGCCGGAGCCCGGCCGACTTGCGTGACCTGCAGTCCGCATGATGATGGGATCACCCAATGTGCTGCCAAGTGACGCTACGCTGGTTAGAAATCTTGCGTAGAGTACGGCAGTTTGCAAAATCATACATCAATCTACCGGGTCCTGGGTCGTGGCTTCATCTCAATCTAGCAGGGGTGGTTCCTCGGAATGCTGGCATATAATTTGGAGACTGATGAACAACAGCATACCCACAAAGACACATTTACTAACTAACGAATCGAATCACCTGAACTATGGACTGCATATTCATCGCTTCAAAGTATATATGCACTTAGATGGTGTATGTATACGGTCCCTAGGTCACACATGGCTACACGGTTCGATGGAACAACCAACCTTCTCGTTCTTCGGGGCCTGGCAGATTACGGAATGATCATATGTATATTAACCTATTTCTGTACATATTGGGATAACTTTAAAGAGCGGCACGTCTTTCAAAGTAGCCATTCCCACTGCAGATTTGCTTAATATTTTGAATTACACCATCACAGCCATCAGGACCTTTGAGGACATTAGCGGGCGGTCAGACGTGTCTCGACTACGTTGGAACTGTCTCAAGTCGCTTTCCCTACACATGTGCAAGATTCGTTGTCAAGTCCCTGTTCCAGTTTAGTTGCAGTTCGCTGTCGTGTAAGGTGTGGCTCAGAATCACCTTCCGCAAAATCTTGGTTTGTTGCGGGTATAAATTCCAAACAAATCCTCTATCCGCACGTTCGGCTACACGTTGTTCTCAATCTTATCCTCACTAGGACTTGCCCTTCGTCGTTATTCTAGATATCGAAAAACCTAGCGTTGTATAGCCACAGCAAGCAAGCAAGCCTTGTACCAATGAGTTCTCTCATTAGCTTCGAACAGACGCGCGCCACCTGGATACGCCGCTTACACTTGCTTATTGCTTTCACAGAGATACCCAGGTATATGAAACTTCTTTTTTTGTGATCCGCCCATATTGTCCCTCAAACTTTAACTCGAAAAGACAATGAAAGCCCTGCTGCGAAAAACTACCATAACATGAATGTGTAACCTGTTAGATTGTCTGATATATCGAGAAACATTCCCTTAGCCTTTTCTTAGGACTGACACTGATCTTTGTCAGCGCCATTGCAGCATGGCTGCTTCGTCTAGCCCGCATTCCCAAAGGTCCATGGGGGTTTCCACTCCTGGGTATGTCATACGAACAACGTCCATTCCGCTCGTAACATAGGTTTCCAGATGCTAATAGTAGTTGAAGGTTCTTTTCCCATGTTGACCAAGTATCCGGAGGTCACCCTCGATGGATGGGCGCGGAAGTATGGTTCTCTCTACTCCGTGCGCCTCGGTAACCAACTTTTCGTCATTGTGTCGGATCCAGCCATCGCGAAGGATCTTATGGTGACCAATGGCGTTGTGTTTTCAGACCGCAAGGAGATGTTCATTAAGAGCCAGACAGTGTTTAGAGGTCGAGGCATCACTGCCACAGCATATGACGATCGCTGGTAAGTTATTCTCCCGCTCACTGTTGAGCCTCGCGACAAGCAATGATCATTGACAAAGAATGACAGGCGAAAACACCGCCGTATAGCATCTATATGGCTCTCTCAGAAGGCAGTTGATGGCTATACAACCGTTCTCGACTTCGAAGCCACTGAGATGATTCGCGCTCTATATGCCGCCAGCGATCAAGGCACTGTGCCCACCAATCCGCAGACATACGCTGGTCGCTGCTCTCTTAATAACATGGCGACCATCACCTTCGGTCTCCGTACAGACAGCATTCGTGACCCTCTCGTCAAGCAAGCTTTGCACCTATCGCGCGAGTTTATGAACACCACGGGCCCGATGTCAAATCTCATCGACTTCATGCCATCTTGGATGCAGAAGTTCCTGCCTTGGAGCATCAAAATTCGAGGACAGGAACTTCATACTGGTCTAGTTGACACATATGGCGGCTTCATCAACCAGATTGACCTTGCCATGAAACAGGGTGAAAAGGTCCCCGACTGCCTCGCCAAAACCATGCTTGAGAACCGCGAGCACGAAGATCTGACCCACCTCGATATGTCTATCCTAGCCTCGGCCTTCATGATTGGCGGTGTTGAGACCACGGCCTCGATCATGCAATGGTTTTCCGCGCTTATCCCTGCATACCCCGATATCCAACGCAAAGCGCATGAGGAGCTAGACCGCGTAGTCGGACGCGACCGTCTTCCCACCATTGACGACGAGGGAAACCTCCCCTATTGCCATGCCATCATCAAAGAAGTCGAGCGCTGCCACAACCCCTTCTGGCTGGGCACGCCACACGTCGCATCCGAAGATTTTACTTACTCCGACCAACTAATTCCAAAGGGCACCGTCGTAGTCCTCAACACTTACTCAATGCACTATAGCTTCACCCGATGGGAGAACCCGATGGAATTCAATCCCGATCGCTATATCAACGACGCCACCCTGTCATCGGCCTCTGCAAATCTATCCGACCCATATGCTCGTGATCACTGGATGTTTGGCGCCGGCCGTCGCATCTGCCCTGGAATGTTGGTCGCGGAACGCGAGATCTGGCTGGTCATATCGCGTATGTTGTGGGCATTCGATATGAGGGAGGTCGAGGGAGCCAAGATCGATCTGAAGGAGTATGATGGGATGAGCGGACGGTCTCCAGTGCCGTTTGTAGTACAGCTGAAGGAGAGATTCGTAGGTGTGGGCGAGGTGCTGAAGAGTGAAGGTGTAAAGGGCAGCTCCCCGGCCTGACTAGGTTATCTGTAGACATGCACACGACTCTTGGATGCCATGTAGGTGATGATTTTGAAGGGATACCTTCGGTCAAGATAGTGTCGAGGTACATACACCTACTCTCCCACTAGTCTCATGTAGATAACTTGGTAAGCCCGTGCGTATAAATGCAAAACAAGGGCAAGAAGATCTAAAACACAATACTAAGACGTCCTGTAGCTGCCAGCAGTACTTTCATGCAGGATGAAGTTACCAAAGCTAAGAGACCTGCCATAAACGTTGGGAGCTAAAAGTGTTTGGCCCTGACTGCTCAACTGCTCAACTGCCCATGAAGGCCCTATCTGAACGATTGTACCGTTGTCAAACATCGATGGGTCGCGATGAGCAATGTTACAAGCCCAGAAGCAAGCACGTACAAAACGTGTTTGCGAAAGTACCTTGAGTAATATGTTGGGGCAATAAACTTTCTCCATGCGCTCGTCGCCGGATATGGATCTCCGAACCCGTGGTACGCGAAGTGTGGGTGACGTGACATTCTTGACAGCATTAATAGAATATATCAGTGACTCGTGCACCGGATATTGAGCTTTGCTTGAGCTTTGAGCCGTGCCTATGTTTGCGCAAGAGCTGTTCATGTACGACATGCCATGGTTGACGATGCGAACGACGGTGATTGATGCTCATGCTGGCTAATTGCGCATATCATATAGCTTTGTATGAATATCATAGGACGGGTATTAATTATGCGAACAGGCAATGTGCGGATTGACGGGGTAGCACATATAGCCAGACATACCGCTGATCCCCGCAGCAGCACTGCATAAGCGCTTATTCGTACAAATTTTGGAAGAAGTTGTTGCCGAGTCAAAAAAATTCTCATTTCCATGCACCCTTCGCACACGAGAACAAGATTGCATCTCGCCTCTTAAATCACAACCTCCACCAGGGCGTACGTAAATCAATACTCCTCTCGTCCAAATCCTAGAAATTTTCCATCACCAGTAAACTATACGACTGAAGTTTTATAGTTCGCCTTGAGCGCTCCACGCAGCTTGTGGTCCCGACTCCGGACCGAAACCTCCAAAATAGCCTTCCCGCACACCCATTTGTGGTGTTGTGACGTGCAAAGACCACCAATCGCTCGATTTGGTTTGCAGGATCCAGTTACGGACACATATTATGCCACGGACTGGGGAAGCGGATAAAGGAGTGGACTGGGGAAATTTCGTAACGACGGCCGTGAGCGGCCCTATACTGTACGGCGCATGAACCAGTTTTAGTTAACGCCTCGTAGTCTGTTCGGCCTTATTTATTGAAACGTGCACGACGACGCTTCGTGCCTGTGTCAAAACTCGGAATCAAACAGTTTCTCCACTGGGGAGAACAACGTCGGGGATGCTGCTTCAGTTGCTATAGGAGAGCAAGATGTAGAGCAAGATGTATGGAAAGATAAAATAGTATGTAGGCGAAAATCTTCTGTTGTGCCACATCACAAGAGTAACTATTCAGTGGGGGGGGAGGGGGATCGGCCATACGCCCCCGGGTATGTACCGTACAGAGTACGTATGTACATAGACGCTTGAATCTCCCAAGATCGTCGTCGCACAACCGAGTCAGGTACCCGACCATCACTTCAAAACTACCAGTCCATTTCCAATCTCGTACAGTGTTGGCGCCTTTCCATAACGTAATTTTACCCTCTTGTCGTTCACGCACATGCTTCGGAGCGATATTCTCCACACACTGACAAGTTGTATGTATTGTGTAGCGCACACCACCATCCATGGCATGCTAGGATAATGCCCATTGTCGCAAATCTTATTGCAAGCTCAGGGTCTTCTACAAGGGATAACGTGGAGCTCCCAAGCATTGCGCAACCTCGCCTCCACAAAATGCAGGCGGTAGCGAAGCTCAGATATGTACTTGTATATCCTTCGGGAGTATCACCGACGCCGCGAAACTCTACTTCGTTGCTAAGATTGAATCTGTCTCACGCCAGTCTATCCGTCCGTCCTAACATATAACATGGGTCAGAAGGTCCGTAGACAATAAGCGTGTCGAGCGCTTCTTTGTACTTTCGTTTTCCGACTCCCTCTTCCCCGAGACATACTAAGCCAGCGGTCGACGGTTTCCGCACCACAGAAATTATAAAAGTCTCCAACCACCATGGCGGCTACAACCGGAACCCTGGTCCTGGACCACTCGTCCAACATTGGGCTGTATCTGATCCCAGTGTGCATCTTGGCTCCTCTCGTGCTCGGCCTCTGTGTGACCCGTATCTACACCAGGTTGGCGAGGACAAAAGGGCTGGCCCTGGATGACTGGACCGTCGCCGCCGCCGCGGTATGTTGAAACTGTTGCTCAAAGATGCCGTGACTTGGCTGACATTCCGAGCAGCTATTGTCCACCACCAACGTGCTGATAGCCGGTGTGGCAGTATCGCACGGATGGGGCCACAAAATTGCGACTTTCTCTCCTTCAGATCTCGTCCAGACGATGAAGTTGCAGTTCGCTGTGCAGACAGTTTGGATCCTCACTCTGTGTCTTGTGCGGGTGTCTGTTGCGCTGTCGCTGCTTCGATTCGGCCAGGAGCGTGCGTGGAGATGGACGCTGTACTTCTTGATGGCTTTTCAAATCCTCATTTCGTCGAGCTACATCGTCATTCAGTTCGGCCAGTGTCGACCGGTATCCTCCAACTGGGAACAGGTGGCTGATGTAACGTGCTGGGACATTACTCCCATCATCGACTATGGCTGGGCCATTTCTGGTGAGCGTCTCTGCCATTCGAGTTTAAAATGAACCTTGCTGATTCGTGTTAGGTGTATACGTTCTCATGGACCTCATCCTCACTTTCATGCCTATCAGGCTCGTTCTCACCCTCACTCGTACCACCTCGGAGAAGATCCTGATCAGCTGCTTGATGGCCTTGGGTTTGCTTGCAACAACCGTCCTGTGTATCAAAATGACCACCTTCAACGACTTTGGCAAGGGCGATCCCATGCAAGCGACCATTAAATCTTCGATGCTTGCCAAGATCGAAGAACAAGCCGGCATCATCGCGGCCTGCTTGCCTTGTCTCAAATCTTCAGTTGAGCAACTGCTGAAGAAGCTCGGTATTCTGAAAGAGCACCAGCTGACACGACCAAGCTTCGTGAACACACTTCCTATGGCCGAGTTCTCCAAAGAAGACGACGGGAAAACCACCAGGGACCAGTCTATTACGAGCGGGAAGGGGGGCATAAGGGTGGATTCAGTGAGTCTGTTGGCTGGGGGCAGTACTGGCTCGCTTCCCGGACGCTCGCAGGGTCGAAAGAAGGATGGTTGGGAAGAGGTGTGACGACCTTGCCTTTTCGCACTGTAAGATCTGAGTGTTGGGACTGAAGTGTTTAAAGCGAGGGGTTAGGGGTGTTTTCGCTACCCTGTACGATATGATTTCCGACGTGACGACCTTGTTGTATTTCCTGCATTCGGTGGTATATGGCCTTGAGTGGTCCTCGTGGTTTCCTTCCATGTTCCGAATAATAAAGATTGTAATGTCTCCTAAGCAGGCTTGCGTTCTTCACGTAGTTCCAGCATCCAGATGAAATGTTTCACCTTCAATGCATTGATTCGGGTGAGAAAAAGAAAACATGGGCGCTTCAACATTGCATCGCTAGAGAGCACCTTGAGCAGACCCTAGTGTCATCTCCATTCATCATAACAAAAACTTCATGGGGCATTGCTGCGCACCCCGGTGGACCACCACTGAGCGACCTAGCTGAGTATGCAGAGAGTTGAGATGAATAAGGTTATTGAAAAGCCTGCTGATTCGGAACAGTGCTTGGTGTGGAAGCGCGAGATGAAATGGGAAGACGGGAAAGTGAAGGGGCCAAATGGCTTGGCGTTGCGTGCGACGTTCTGTCGAACAAGAAGTAAGAAATACAATTACGGACATCCATTCCGGAATTCTTTCCGACTTCATGTGCTATATCCTCTAGGATTTCGGCAATATCACATTCATTTACGACCAGGCGGTCAATAAGTTTGATTTACTGCGCAGAAGTAGGCTCCCAATACCACTCGACGATGAAATCTTTGAGTTTGATTGTAATGCGTCATGGTTCATTGCGAGTGGAATTGTGCAGCATGCATGTAGTAACGCGGATTCGCACAGACTGTATCATTGCTGAAGCATCGGGGCAATTGCGGACGCGGTGGCATGCAATGTGACAGTGAGTGAGTGAATTTTGGAAAAATTTAAGGAGGCGAGTAGGCTAGAGAACAGCAAAACTCCCAAGTATAAAATTTTATTTCGCTCAAACTGAACTGTAGAGCTGATATTCAGGCCGTCCAATGTGCCTTACAACCATTGTGTCATGTCGCAACTTTAATTTCCAGAGCTTGTTGTCCGTTGACACTTCATTTGTGTGAAATTATCTATACAAATATGCTGAATGCAGGTACTCAACCTTCAGTAAATAATACTCTCCTCCGTCTATAGTCTAGTGCTGCAACGTTTTAGTCTTTAAGGCGCTAACCCACTGATTACTGGGGCAGTACCCGCTGCGCACACCACTGTTCCACAAACAAAGTAGGGCTGTTCAGGGAACTACGAGCTGACTGCAGATGAACCGATGATCTCTCCCCCACGATATCACCTGCATCGCTACGAACCAGGCGCAGATGTGTAGAGAACCTTGAAGCGGTGTTACCACTACGGGTGCGTTGTAAGATAGAATAGTGAGAGAGATGAAGATCACGCATGTCGATGATTCTATCCAAGAGGTGACTTCCTGGGGTGATAAGGAGTGACGCTCGGACCCGAGCGCGGTGCAGCTCCGGCGATGTTTAGGGGTCTGTTTGGCACTCTCATGTCTCTTCATACGTACACTGTGATGCACCATTTCCTGGATCTGTCGGTCAACTTGGAGAGAACTGGACAAGCTGATACAATGCCATATCAGTTGGAAACCCTCTTCAGAATACTACTCAATGCTGAGATGATGCCTTTTTATGGAGCGTGGTCTACCATCTGGTTAAAGATGCCAGCTGAAGAAGAAGATTGAGTCCAGATCGAATCATCGGGAAAGCTCGGATCTTGCAAACCAGAATTATATTCTTTGCAGTTGCTATTATAGCGAGGCATGAGTGGTATGCTTCGCCAGTGATTTACTACTTTTGTCTACTGTCGCCATCCCAGCGGCACACACCCATTTGCATTTGATGACGGAAGCTATAGAAGCAATCAGCCTACAAGCTGATCTAGTACCAAGTCAGCACTACAGCAAGGGTATCTCACAAGAGTGCTACAATTTTCCTACGTGCGAACACATCTCCAACGCGAACTACTGGAGTTGCGCCATGGATCTCAACGCCATCGGTGCCATCGCAGTGAATTGTCCTGAGATATCAATCCAGAACATGTAGATGTTGGAAGAAAACACATATTTGAACTGAGTCGACGACAGTGGTCCACACACTGCTATCTTAAGACCAAAAGATGTCTCTCCCAGCACCGACTATAAAGTCTGTAGGTTTGGTGTGTCAACACAACGTCGCGCCTTCCGCAACGATACTTGTACATTCGAAGATTCTGAGGAGGTCGATGTCTATAGTTTCATTGTCCATTCCAACTGCAGCAAATAAAGCGACAGGCTTCACTCGTCGAGTAAATAACAGCAGCACAACCGAGATTGCTAGCATGTTGTTGGCGGAATTGTGGCACTACAACACAGCCTTTTTCAACATGTTAACACACCCGGGTAGCGATACCGCTTAAACATCTTGCTGGATGTATGTTCTCTTTCCAGGTTACTCGGGAATCGAATGTCCTCGTAGCTCAAAGGTCGTCACCAAGATTTCAAAAGCGGCTGTCAGGACTCTCGTTGCTGCGAACATGTTTTTCTCCTTCTTTAGACTAGGTTTGACAATCTGGGCAATCGCCGGCGCGTGGGTAGGGAAGACAAAGACGGATATTAATCAAGTACATGCGATATTAGGATTTACAGGCCTAAGCGCAGAATTATTTGAGAAGGACTTTGTGGGGAGGGGGGGGGATGAAGAAGGTGGGTGTTGGGATAACCAATGTTGGGGGGTTGCAGCATTCACCGTGTCGGAGAGATAAAAGGTAGTGCTGTCTGGTCGGGCTCGCTTCATCATGTGGGAGATTCTGAAGCGTAAGGTACAAATGATAAATCAGGTCTTACCGATTACCGTATACCAATTCAAACCTTTGCCCAGATCTGTATATATGCCCCCAATCGGTTAACTCCCACCAGCCCTGTAGAACCGAGTGCCGTTGATCCAGCTCATGCTATTCCAAGTCTGATAGCCATCGAAGCGTTTCCCCCCTGCTGCTTAGAGAGTAAAGCCAAAGGTTAGGGCTCCCTTTTACTTGGCCTCATCCGTAACATAGTGAAGGGACCCAGGAGTTGAGATATGCACAGGCAAACACTACAAACCAACCATGTCCACCCACGGGAACTGATGAGGCAGCAATGAGGGATTCGTGGAGAATTTTAGATGATTCATCCGTAGTATATCCACGATCGACTGCGCGACTGTGATTGTTGTGGTCGTTATAGATCCAAACAATAGGTACTGCGAGGGGAAAGGTTTGCAATGACTACAACTCGTGAATACGTCGCATCGGTACAAGTACGCTGAATAGGCGCCATGGATGAGACTTTATCAATTTGCTGATAAGCAAAAGCATGGTTGTTAGAATGAGGTCACGTGTAATGTTGAATCTCGTCCTCATTCATGCTTTCAGATCTATCGATAATAGCACCCCCCTCAATCCCACTATTTGATACCTTCGTGTTCAGCCTCTCCTAGGAATCAAATACAGTCTGGCTGTTGCAGTTCATGTCCAAAAAACCTCGTTTCGTCTCCATGGTATGCTGATTGAAAGTCCAGATCTGTTTCCTTGTAATTAATGACTCTAGGTTTGTGGGATACAACTAACCACCGACCTCATCTAAAGGGTGCTGCGAGTGTGTTGTTGAAACGTTGGCTTCTCCCGCGGTAAGGTTGGTGATAGCAAGGCTGGGCTCCCGGGTCCGTCATCTACGGCGAGAATGAAGGATGTGTTGGTACCGTGTATCCTGTTAATTCCAGCTTACCGTTTCTTTGCCCGTTTACGAGATTCGGCATCCGCGGCCGTGATTAAGAACGAGAGAGAGTAGACCAACAATTTTCTTGTTCAATTCACGCCGGGAAGCACTAATAGTGAAATTTAGATCTATTGGAACAGGGAGATACATTCTACTAGAACAAAATAAGATCAGGTTCGGGAGCCATTCTGCATCAGCTAAAATAACCGTCAACTCCTCCAGCTTTCGTACAGATGTCAATAAGACGTAATCTACTCGAACTTCCCGAAGATCATTGCGTTACCTTCATTCTTCAAGTCGTCAGAGTTGGACACAAGAATCAGATCAGAATGAAGCTTTGGTTTATAAGTGACTATACACTTGAATTGCTGTATTACAGTATTACTGCCACGAATTATGTACTGTGACCGCAGTACGAAACTAAATCTACATAGGTAACAAGACAGATAATCTTGACGACGGCGAATTTCGAGAGTGACGAAGAAACACTATCGATGAATCCCTTGCCTTCCACATCCATTCCCTACATGGCATAAGGTTGTATTGCCGGCTCCGTCAAGACTCCCATCAAATCTTCAACATATTCCAAAATATTGACAGCCGCGATTGGAATCAGAGATTCTGTCTCAACCACATCGTCGAGGTCCAAGATCGGGTTGACAGCGTTTTGACATACGGTAGTAAGATCGAGCCTCTTCGGATCTGCCGGACCCCCATTCTGCAACGCATCAATAGCCAGTGCAGTCGTCAGCCCATTGTACAGTAAGCTTTCGTGCGAACCGAATGTGCCTGCAGGGGTCTGGGGGCATATAAGCTGGATCTCATTGTTGGAAACCCCAACACCGCGTGCGTCGAGAAGAAAGGCCGAGGCATTGGTGCCAGATTGCGGCTGCACGACTTCGTCGTAGAATGCAGAGTATAGTGTAGTTGTAGGGACATACGCGGAGTCACCGCCGTTCGCTCGCAGCGTGGTAACATAATCGGAATTGTAACTCTGCTGCAGGGCCGCAGGTGGAACGGGAGTTGGATCAGAACTGTTCAGATCCACAGGGGTTTCTAGGATCGTGCCGTGAAAGTCCGGGCTTACGCTGATGAGCTGATTTGTCGAGTCTCTCGTAGAAGGCCAGTACTTGAGGGCCCATTGTGCATCAAGATTACCTTGAGACCAGCCAATGACGCTCACGGTGTGATTGGTCAATGAGCGCATATAGTTCATTGCGTACGCAATATATTCGCTGTTGATTTGTGCATCGCTGAGCATGGCATAAGGAACGTTGAGCCAGACTGCTTGGCCGAGAGACTGGTTTGCGCTTAGAATTTTGGCAAAATTACCCTGGAAGTTTATACCCCCAAATGCGCCCGTTCCTGGTACGAGAAGAACCGGTTTGGGGGCATTCTTTGCATCGAATGTTGAAGGTATATATATTGCTGAGCGGAGTTGACTTTCGTTCAATGAGTATGGGGCGTCGCTTGGAGACACCTGTGGGTAAACAGCAATCGGTGGGTTAGGATTGCTGTTGGTGAAGGAATTTATGCCTTTCGGACTGTCGTCAATGGTGGAGCCCTCGAGACCGGAAACGCTCAGGTTATTGCCAGAAAGACCGTTGAGCGTATATGAGATGCCATTAGACATGTATCCGAGGTTTGTGGGTTCGGCGGAGTAGCGTGCTGAAAGGTAGGATGTGACATCACTGACGCTCTTCGGTGTTTTGGTAGGCGTAGGGGTTTGGAGAATGGCCTTGACACTGCTGATTGCGCTGGAAAGAGCACTGCTGAGATCATTTGAAACCTGGGGATCTGGTTCGGGGAGGGGCGCTGGAGCTGGGGCAGCATTTGTGGACAATGAGAGAAGGGAAATTGAGAGAACCACTAGAGAAATGAGAGACGGCATTGTGACAGCGAGAGATAGTTGATGCACCAAAAAGAAAGGAAGCTATTCTGCTACCTTTGTATACAACTTGAACACATTCTGATATTTGCATGATCCTATTTGGGAGCGTGGATGACCCTAATTATAGCTACCATAAATTGAAAACAGAAGCCGACCATGAAAGCTTATATGGAAGCGACGTTAAAGTAACAAATCATAAGCCCCGGAGTTTCACACGAATCCAAACTCCTGTGCGAAATTTCTAACCGCAGTATGGGGAACCTTGCATGGTAACGTACAGAGTATATGCCGCGTCACAACGTAATGTTCACTCGAAGTGTGGGGAATCTGGGGCTAGAACCCATATGGGATCTGTGGGGCGGGGAATATTGGTCAAGGGGTACGTACATTAGTGATCGTGCAGACCTGGAGCCGATAGGACCTTTACCAAGAAATAACTGACATCGTCATAAGAACCTCATGACTCCCGAGGCGAACAGATGGAAATACTAGTGCTGATCTGATACCGCATGGACTGGCATAAGTGAGTTATGCTAGGCTCAAATAAGAAGGTCGGTTCTCCAATCAGACGGCCGCTGATGAGGCTATTCAATTGAAGAGTCTCACTAACCTTTGTAGCAGTCATCCGATGGGAGGATCAACCCTCCTGTTTGAGCCTAGCATACGTAGTAATTCTCATCATGCGGTATACAAACACTTTTTGGGGAAATTACTGATGCCGAGGTCATCAAAGCCAACTTTTGTAATATGTAAATGAGATGTTCTTAGGTTTCGGGAGTACCTTTGTAAGAATTGCCGGACTGAGAATATGCGGTGTCAGCGATGAGAAGTTTTGGGTTTAGGAACGTCATGGAGTGAACCCTTGTGTCGGCAAAGGAGGGAAAAGACGGGAAAATTTCTTATTGTTAATGAGAAAGACCACCGTTCATCTCGCGTAGTTATGAACCCCTATAATCCATACATTTTTTCCTGGGATCATGGCGATGGTCGACATCATTGAATAATTTGAATGGTATTTCTTAGTGCAGTTATGACACGTCACGTGAACCAGGCATTGTAAACAAGATCTCGCGAGCGCAATTGTTGTGGCAATAAAGCTATGCCTGCAAGGGTTCCAGCGTTTCTCAGCCCCAACATGCATGTCTTCTTATTTGGATGACCGGACATAGAAATAATGCATTCCTTAGGTAGCAGTGGGAGGGGGAGGCCCATAACGAGGTCTCTCCGAAATAGCAACATCCAAGTGGATTATGTGGATGGCAAAACATGAGTGCACAGATCTTGACACCTTCTTCTCCAATTCAAGGAGGGCCTCTTTGTAGGCGTTATTTACTAAAGACCTGAGATCAGCGTTCGCCGATGTGTGTGATCTCTTGTACGACCTACAAGACATGGACGCCCTTCTGAGAATATCACATTCAATATGCTTCTATGTATGATGTATCGGCTTTTTGATTGAAACGATTGACGATATTGCGAAGAGGAAAATTAGAAGCTGAGCAGCCACACATCCGTGAGCCTCTCATTGTTCTCATCAAGACCACCGTGAATGACCACGTTATCCTTACCGCCATTTTGAGCCTTGACAACATCTGCATCAAACCAGCCTCTCGGTTTAGGAACGCTATCTTTTTCATCTTTTCCTATCTGGGTCCACCAGTTTTCGCCGATATCGTATAACCACACGTCGCCGAGCATCTTCCCTGCCCCAGCATGGCCGAGCGATGAGGGATCTCGTTCACCAAAAAGAGTGACCAGCTTATCTCGTCCTTCGAACTTGACAGACAGAAGCGCACATACACTGCGTGGTTCTGGCCCGCCGTTGCCATCCGCTGGAAAAGATTCAGTTGACCATGTGTTGGTAGAGATGTCGAAGACGTCGATACTCCCGCCCTGTTCCGTTGTACCGTCAAAGCCGTTCATCCTATATAGTTTCCCACCACTGTAGGCGATCGATGTGCCTCCCCGCTGTGGACCTGGAGCGTCTGCCAACTGGGTCCAGATTCTCTCAGAGATATCAAATCTCCATAGATCTGAGAGACGACCTTTGGTGGGACAACCAGCGTGAATAAATATGGCATTCTCGCCGTCGCTTGTACTGCAGTGGTAGCTGCGCCCTGGTGGGTATGGCTTCGACGTGTCGGCTAGGTCTATCTTGGTCCACGAGGATTGCATGGGATCGTAACTCCAGACTGCGCCATCTTCTTCGATCGGGGCCATGTCGATGCCGCCACGACCAGAAAACAGGTACATCCTGCCATTGGCGACTGCAGAAGCTGTTCCTACACGCGGGCTGGGTGCAGGATCGAACGACTTGGTCTCGAGTTTAGGTTCATCTGAGTTTCGGTAATATTAGTACTGTGATGAACACAAGAAAGCGGGGTACGAACTAGATGTGAGTGAGAGAACGTCTATCTGGCTGTCGAGAGGTTTTCGAGGCTCTACTTCGCCGCCGTATATGTATACCGTCTGATCAACGACGGCTACCACGTGAGAGGATCGACGCAATCTCTCAGACGTCGAAAGCCGCGACCAATTGGCTTTGAGGATACTGATTGGTTTTCCCGGAATCATAGGCATAGTGATTAGCAGTGAATAGGTAGGTGAGTGAATGGGCAAGATTAGGTTCTTGCAAGTCGTCCTAGATCAAGACAGATTGACTCCGGTTTAGCGCTATTGCATGTTGGCGGAGATCGAAACGGAGAATGTTTCTTCGCGGGGCGATACCTATGAGTAGGGGGCTCTTAGGGTAGCAGGAAATCGCGGGATTTAACGATTCCGACCACCGCACACCACCAAGAATGACATGTGTATACATGTGTACCGCGCAAGCATTTTAGAAAGTTTTAGAAGTTGTAAATTCAAGGGATTGAAAATACAATATCACAAGGTGTAACTGTATATATGTCAGTATGATAAAGTGAGCTAGTAGAAGTGTTGTGGCTTGGAAATGCGAGGAGCTTTGTACCCTTGTAGGTAGTTGACGCCAAATCACATGCTCATCAATTAGCGTGGGGTCCAAGCTTCCAAAAGTTTCACCGACCAAACATTCACTCACTCAACAACTGCAGCTTCACGACAATACTCAACATTCTCCGATTTGGGTTGGCCGGCGGCAATATTGGCTGCCCCTAGCATGAAAATCGAGGCACAGAAACAGTGCCTCCCCTCCTCCAGCCTAGGCATCTCTGAAGCCTAGCACACCCCCGTCTTTTACCCACAACCGCATCCAGCGCCATCATGCGGCTTCGTCTTTCAGTCCAGCGGCATAGTCTGCCCCTCACGAATATCCTTTGGACTGTCCCCGAGACCAGCAGCGCATTAGCATACACCATCGCACGCTTGCTCGAAGACGTAAGCCACATCGTCCCGCTAGAGGCCGAGTACTGGGGATTGGAGGACTACGTGGTGGAAGTCCAAGGTTTCGAGTGTCTGCACTTTTCGCCCGTTGCCCAGTTGCTGAAGGATGATGACCTCGTCTCGTAAGCTCACACAGACATCTACGAATACGCTCAAGCTTACATCTGCCAGGATCCGACCCCTCCTAACCGCCGAGATCCGCGCGCGTACCCTCACCGGCCGAACCCAGATCAACGATGGCGGACAGCACCTGGTTGATGGTGTTCCATTCGGTCGCCCGTACCTCCGAAAACCTTACCGTCCTGCCATCAGAATTCCACCCCGCAAACGACAACGGCTGAGCGAGGATGCGGAAGGAGAAAATGAGGAACTTGATGCTATAGGCTTGATAACTGCGAATGGGGAAATATCACCTCCACAGACTCGTACAAGTGGTGTACCCAACGGAACATTGAACTCTGTCGCGCCCAGGCAAAGCAAGAGCAATAAGGCGGTTCAGTTCAGGAAGCCAGTTGTAGAGCAGGAGGAGGACAGCAGCGAAGAGGAAGACAAAGACTTCACACCTGATGTAGAGGGCGCCGGCTCTAATATCTCCACGGGGGACGACTCTGACGATTCGAGTGATGATTCTGACGATTCTGACGATTCTGACGATTCTGATGATTCTTCGGCCTCCGATACCTCATCCTCCGACTCCGATAGTTCTTCTAGTTCAGACTCTGACAGCGACAGTAATAGTAGTTCACCCCCACGACCTATTAAGATACCGCGTCCTGTCGTGCCCAGTATACCTTCTGGATCGGCTCCTGGCGAAGGCGCTAAGTCAACGCGTAATCGCAACCATCGGCGTCGAGATGCAAACCATCTCAAAGAGCTAAAGGCCCTAGGGTTGCTTCCTCCGAACGCGTCTCTTGCCGATATGAAAATTTGGAAGGAGAAGGGCACAGCAACAATACAAAAGTACATCACAGAAGCGAAGGACCACGTTGTTCAGTCTTTACCTACCAAGAAGAGAAAACGTAGGTCCCCTCAGCAAACGAGCGAGTCAGCGATACCAGACGGCACGATCGAGCTCGAACAGCGCAAGTTGGAATTGATGGCCAAGATGGGAGAAGAAAGTTCACCACCTAGTGGTCCAGCTTCTACGGAAAGGACCACAACAGAACCATCATCCTCGGAAACGATTGCTGCCGAGTCAAGTACAGCAGAGCAACCATCCACAGAGACATCACTGCGGGACCCAGTTGCGGAAGATCCCATTCCTGTAGAGTCAGTGACATCTGCACAAGTGCCTAAGCGCCTCCGTCCAGACACATCAGCCATCAGTCGAATACTGGCACGTCAAACCCGGGTAGGGACCCCCGTATCCGTTGAGTTTATATCAGCTAATTTGAAACAGCCACTCGTTGGGAGATCCGCCAACTCCAAGACACCGGCTATCGAGATCGCTTCAGAACCAGCCCCAGTCGATCCTGACCTGTGGAAAACCAAAATCAATATCTCTGCGTTTGAATGTTGGGAGGAAGATTTTGAACTTAGTGCTCCTCCGTTTCCGTTCAAGCAGCATTGGGACGAGGCGAGTAATCTTATGAGGCAGAAGGCCCAGGAAGAGAAGGAGAGGCGGAATAAAAGCAGGAAGAGGAAGAGGAAGGCTTCATCTGAGGACAACACCCTCGAGGTGTATACAGAGACTGTGGAACTTGACTACGGCGACGCCATTGAATCCGACAAAGCAGAAGTCGACAACACTGCTGCCATTGAATCACAGCTTCAACAAGATGTTGAAGTTGCGGCGAAGTCTGATCTACCTGTTCTTCCAGACAGCATCGAGTCATGTCCAACGCTCACGCAAGACGACATCAGAGTTGGAGCCATCATCGTGTTCAAAATGCTCATCTTGACTCATGGTGCGCCAGAGATGAGTGGATTTCTTACGGCAGTCGTTGAGCACGAGGGCGACTCTGGAATTGGTGCTGGGCAAATCATGGTGCGTCTTGCTGAGCGCGATAGAGAAAAGAAGGAGTTGAGATACAACAAGAACGGGGAGCGCATTTACAACAAGGCTGACAACTTCCAATTGGCGAACGAGGAGGAAGAGGAAGATGATGGATGGAGGGAGCTGCGGTTCAGCGAAATGATTGAGGGGAAACTACTGCAGAGCGCCGTGGGCGTTGCGAAGGGCATCCCATAAAGCATATGTATTTATCATACCCTTTGTAGGATAGTGTCAGGGATACGCCGCTGGATTAGCGCTTATACAGAAGTATGAGTATTACATATTAAATATTTGTAGGAGTGAGTATCCACCCACGAGACCAAGGAGTCGGCCCGATCACAGTGCCCCTCGCAACGTCATTTTTTGCCCTGCGTTCATGGCGTTGTTGATTACGGTATCGATTCACGAGAAGTTGGACCGATGAACACGGAATATATAGAAGGTCGCGTCTCTGTAGCTTCGCAAACGTGTTACAGCTGTCAACGACCGCCTTGTACCCTCGTCCGTCTATCCGGGTACCGCGGCGACAGCTCCTCGACATCCTGGTCTCGGGTTCTTATTGCGGCGCCTCTGCAACTGCCGTGGTGGGGTATCGTCAATATCCATCCAGCTTGGCTTATTTTTTTGGTCGTAATTACCTTAATCTCTCAGTTCTACTTTTCTTTCCCTAAAAGCTGTCATTTTCCTCTTCTCGTTTCACACACACATCCAAGTGTTCACCTTTTCTCTTCTCGCCTTTGTGCCAAAATGCCTCTCCCTTATGGTGTCTACCGCGCAGACCATGTCGGCTCTTTCCTACGTCCCAAGTCCGTCCTCGACGCTCGCGAAGCCGTCGCCAATGACAAGTCAAACTTGACCGAACTACGCAGGGTCGAAGATGAAGCAATCACGCAGGTGGCCACCGAGCAAATAAAGAACGGCATCCGTTCGATTACCGACGGAGAATACCGACGAGCCTACTTCCATCTTGACTTCCTGCAGCACCTTTCGGGGATTAGCATCGCTGGCCAAACAGGCCTCATCCGCCCTCACGGTTTCTCACCCCCGGTCTTATCCGTCACGGGAAAACTTGGACACCCAAAGGCTATTCAAGTGGAAGACTTCAAGTTTTTGGAGCAGACAATCAAGGACAATGGAGGCAGCGCGACGACGAAAGTGTGCATACCAAGTCCTACAATGGTGCACTTCAGAGGCGGCCGCGCGAGTATAGATATCCAGGCGTATCCTGATTTGGATGAGTTCTTCGAGGACTTGGCACGGGTGTATCAGGAGGAACTTGCTTCGCTATACGAGGCGGGATGTAGATTCGTACAATTGGACGATACGAACCTTGCATATCTGTGTGATGACGACATGAGAAAGGCAGCAGAAGAACGTAATGAAGACTTGTCAACATTACCCAGAAAATACGCTGAGCTCATTAATGCCGCAATCTCCAAGAGACCTGCGGATATGAAGATCGGGATTCATCTCTGCAGAGGAAACTACAGATCCAAATGGTTCGCGTCGGGCGGATATGAGCCCGTCGCCGAGGTTCTGTTCAAGGAACTTAACGTCGACGCGTATTTCTTGGAATACGATGATGCGAGGTCTGGAGACTTTGCACCCCTGCGCCACCTTCCAGAACATAAAGTCGTAGTGCTAGGACTTATGAGCTCCAAGAAGAACAGTCTGGACGACAAGGAGGAAATTCTTACAAGACTGAAGCAAGCTGCAGAGGTTGCGCCCAAAGGATTGGAACAATTGTGCCTCAGCCACCAGTGTGGATTCAGTTCTACGGTAGAAGGGAACGAGTTGACGGAAGAAGAACAATGGGCTAAGATCAGGCTGGAAGTAGAGATTGCGGAAGAGGTGTGGGGAAAGGATTTGAGCAAATAGACAAAAGACTGGCAGAAAGAACGGGGCGAGGAGGATCGCTGTAGAATAGGCACCACAAAGCATAGTTACACCATTCAACATAATTCAAGTTCTCAACGCCTTGACAATCTTCAAACCATCAAACTCTGAACCACCTGCCCAAACCCATCAGTCCCCTCCCTCCCATCGAAGTAAAGGTCTACATGGCTGTGCTTGCCATCTGGAACAATCGTCAGCGGATCAATAACCTCCCCGACATCCTCCGTATCCCGATGCACATAGATGGTCCTCATACCCACACCCTTGGCTGCTTCGAGGTCATACAAATGCGAGGCCAGCATGATGCAGGCTAGGGGCGGTAGTCGAACGAGATCCATTGCCTTGCGATATATCGCGGGATCGGGCTTTGTAAGACCGAGAAGTTCAGAGGAGAAGAGTGTGTGGAATGGAATGGCAGATGAGGCGGCTATGTCCAGCTGCAATCTCGTGGTGCCGTTAGCCAACACGACCAGGAGCCATGTTGTGTCCTTGTCCTCGCGGAGTTTGGTGAGGGCGGGAATCACGTCCGACCACGGCATTTGCATGTGCCATTGCTGCACCAATCTCTCTCTTATATCCTCGCTCCACAAATCTTCTCCAATTCCCTTCATGTCCAAGATTCGATCCAAGACCCGGCGATGTGTGATGTTGATATCTTCGGCGGGGTCCCCACGAGTATATCTTTTATGGATTTCGTCAAAGAAGCCAGCGCGCCAGGCGAGTGCGACTTCTTTGGCGTCTATGGACGAATGAGCTGGGCATGATTTGAGGAGTGGCAGGAGAGAGGAAAGCCAGTCACAGCATGTACCCATCAGGTCAAAGAAGATGGCTCTCTGGCGGGGTGGCATTTTGGGCGGTGCGTCAGAAATCTTTCAAGAGTAAGATATATTTCGGATAAAAGAAAATCAGAGCTAAGACATCTTGAAGTTTCAATAGGGTTTCAATAGGGTTTATATGGTCATGGCACCGCTCCAAGAACTAGTGACGGATGGGGTTAGCGCAGGGTTTAAAAGTTAGTATACAAGGTGCCAAGGATCACAGGGCGCGTTATCTTAGCACGCGACGACATCCTTCATCACATCCGTTTCTGCCAGCTAATCAATTGAAAGGCTTTGTTCTTCCATAGTATCATCTTCACGAGAGAAGACACGCCGCAAGGCTCACTACGCGACGCGCCCCACGCCAGTAACATCCAAAAAAGACTGGGCTGTAGCCCATCTGGCAGTTTACTTATGAATACGTCTTCATTGCTGTCCCTACATTCTCCAAGCCATCTACCAATTTCCGGATATCGCTCTTCCGGAAAAGGCAAGAGATAGGAAGAGTCGACCCGGTTGAAGACATGGCGTAACTTGATCGATGGTCGATTAAATCTTTTGGACGTACATGCTGCGCTGGAATATGAGTATTAATGACGTTTAAAAATACGTAGCAATCCTTAGTCGTGATCTCTCGTTCCTTGGCGCCTTCTCTAATACGAAAGTACCCTTGATTCGGCGCCCGAGATTCTATTGCTGCCGCCTATCTGAAGGATTGACAAGTCTTTCCCGAACTTGCCAGGTGTATCATGAAAGCTGCTTCTCCATGGATCTTTGTGCGAGGAAATATACGTCTAGGGTTTGTTGAACACGTATGTTTGATGTTGTGGGGTGATGTACTTTGACTCGACGCTGCTTCTCCACTGTATCATCCTGCTCGTCCGTTTCTTTCTGCAAGAGTCCCAAAGTCCCCTATTTTCTTCATGGATATTCCACGGGTATTCAAGGTCGATCTAGAGGTCAACGTTTAGGTATCTGTCAAGCTTTCAGAGTCCTCACTTTTGGGCGAACCGAAGATGTCGCCTTATTTGCTGTGTTGTCTCCGTAGCAAACATGCAACATGGCCTTTTTTAGTGCTGCGGTTAGTGCGTTGCAGGTAAACTTAGGCCCAATATACCGAAAGCATGACTCAACTGCAGTGCCTGGATCTCTGAAGATCTTCGGCTACGAAGACTTAATCAATCCATTGGGACATGGAAGTGCAAATCATCTATGGCTTTCCGCGGCCTTCTGATCTAACCTTCAACAATCGACCGCACGTGCAGCATAGATGAGATGTAGAGTGCGTTGGTTCACCGTGGCCTTTCATGGTCTTGGAAATATCGAATCTCGACTGCTAAGCATACCTAATCACATGTATACATTCTACTTTCATGTGCACGATGGATTTCTCGCTATTTGTAAAAAAAAAAAGCTTGTCGCTTACACTGCTTAATAAAGGAAGCATGGTTGAAGTATATATTTTTATGAGACTGGAGATGTTATACAACCCTATGGTACTGTCCAAGGTTGTTCGTGGTGACGCTCTACGCGCACCAGATGCTCGACCGAACAGCTTTTTCTTTATTCCGCTCCTATCTCTTT